>JAWQFJ010016486.1:30000-36080 GCA_034096865.1 Theodoxus fluviatilis | reverse complement strand
ATCATAGTCGTCTTCCTCGTTTGTCTTGTTATGGCTGAGGAGGCCTGTCTAAATCTTAATCGTTTTTCTTTCGTACATCTGCCGACAATATTTAAAGACGCCCCTCGATATAGGATATTCGTAGAACCTGTCCACTTCTTCCAGCTTCAGACTTTTCGGCATGATATCGAATGCTGCTTGGGCTGCAGCTGTTGACAAGGGTCTTGCCTTCTAAGAGCCGACTTTCATTCAGTAGACTCCTTAATCCTTTTCCACGTTAGAAATGAGTCCCCGTGGGTCTACTTCACAGGCTCTCATTAAGTTGATATTGTCAGCAAAAAATGAATAGTTAAAGTATTGCTCTTCACTTGAACACAAAGCTCGGTGTGTGCACAACTTTTTCTATTGGTCTTTTTTCTGCATGAGAATAGCGAGTTCAGCCTTCTCACCTTATATTCACTGCTAGTATGCAACAGTAGGTAACCCATCTTATAATACACCACCTCTAATTATAGTATATCAATACCAATATCAATTTCAAGCGTACGTGCTTCTGAACTTCGAATAGTTTGCTAAAGCTTCAGTATGCTTTGCTTCTTAATGGCAGTTTTTGTGTAATCACTATAGTGAAAATATTTCGTTAATTTGATAGCAGCTCTCTTTTTGTACGTACTTCACTGATTTCCTCTGCCAGTTTACTGGACCTCCACTAACATTGTTGCGTTCGAAGTTCTGAGGGACTTTTGTGTTACATATAAGCAATTCAAGAATATGTAGGCAGATCTCGATATATCTGCTCTGTTCCCTTAGATTTCTCCCTGACATTGCTTGTTTAAGCCGTTGTAAAAATTTTAAAGCTAATAAAAGATGCCAGAAGCTATCTGTGTTGATTCCGATCATTCAGATTTTGTCACCATTCTAAGCTTATGAAGAAAATTGTCAGTGGTGGCAGTGGTGATTATACTTCTGTAGTGAGACATAAAACCGCAGCAAGTTTCAGTTACCAGCACACCTGCACAAACTGCGTGTATATGCACAGTTCATTTTATTGAGTCGAGCATGTTTTCGAAAACGTCCTCACAAACTACACATGGCAGTTTGTCACGTATTCTGAGCCACTGCCTTCGATTTCTAAAAACTGGCACTCCATCTCATTCGGTATCTGACCTCCGGATCTCGGTGTGGCTGCAAACTGCTCTACCTTTGTAGATGTCACCAAGTCATGTGCAACATTTAGGTTTCCCAGCTTTCGATCACGTGGCAGAAGCTGAACTCTGCCCTGTCTCTTGACCTTCTACGAAAGACTCAATGATATGAAGGAGTGAATGAAGGAGCCAACGAACGAAAGAACATGCGTGTGTGTGTGTGTGTGTGTGTGTGTGTGTGTGTGTGTGTGTGTGTGTGTGTGTGTGTGTGAATCAAACTACACGAACAGATAGGTTACACAAATCACCGAGTGTCAGATATTCTGAAGGAGGAAGTTGCCACAAAGTCTGCAGCCAGAAAAATACGAGGTCGTTGTTATGTCACTTATGACTGATTGGAGAGTTTATGACCTTATCTGACTCCCTCAAGTGGAATGATTTTCCATACAGCTTTCCTGGGCAAGAGGTGACTTATCCCGAGTCACAAGTAAAAGTTTGCCTTGATTAAAAAGAAGTAAACACACTTCCGCTTCGGCGTGTTCACGAACTGTTGAACACAAGTTTCCGTGTGCCCGATATTGAGAGTCCGGATCTGCTGTAGGGTTCCTCGTTTCATAGTAAAAGCACGGCGGTACACAGAAAGTTAGGAAAAGGCAGATTTTATGGTGGCATAGTTTTGTTTCTTTCAGCACACACACACACAACCACCTCAACCCGTACCCCACCCCCACCCCCACCTCACACCCGCGACCTCAGATCAACCACACACTTCGTGAATGGCAGCTTTATAGAGGCATTTGTTCCTCCCCATAAGAGCAATAGCCTTTGACCTGATCAGCGCCAAACTAGCGTTTGCTTCAGCTACGCTTTGTGATATCGTGACACGAATTCACTGGTTCGACGTGTATTTTATTGCGTGTTAGCACTAAAGAGATCAATGCTAAATCCGAGATGAATATGGGTACATACAAATACCTTCCTTTTTATTGTTTAAAATCATTAACTAACTTTCTCTCGTTTCTGAATATTCATACGGCAACTTTGTGCAGTTCTTCTTTGATGAATGTATAGATAGCAAACGCAGCGAGCAAGTTCACACACACACGCATGCGCGCGCGGATACGCACACACACATTCTCTCTCTCTCTCTCTCTCTCTCTCTCTCTCTCTCTCTCTCTCTCTCTCTCTCTCTCTGTCTCTCTGTGTCTCTCTCTGTGTCTCTGTATCTGTCTCTCTCTCTCTCTCTCTCTCTCTCTCTCTCTCTCTCTCTCTCTCTCTCTCTGTCTCTCTCTCTCTCTGTCTCTGTCTCTCTCTCTCTCTCTCTCTCTCTCTCTCTCTCTCTCTCTCTCTCTCTCTCTCTCTCTCTCTCTCTCTCTCTCGCTCGCTGAGCCTACGGCCTTACTGAGGCAAACATGCCAATTGGCATACCCAAGAGGAATCCAGTGCATCGTGAGAGCAGACCTTTTTGTCCATGTGGTGGGGTTACGCTCTTCAACATGTGTTGTCTACGGCATTGCATGGTAAATAGAAGTCAGGGCAGGGTTGGCCAGGATTACAGGGAGCGGGGCAGGGTGGAGGGTGGGATTAGTGGTGGCGTCCATATCAGGGTAGAGCGAAAGGCACTGCAGGGTGGAGTGGTGTAAGCGGGTTGGCTATACAGAAAAGCAGAACGTTTCTACACAACAGAGTGGAGACTGGTAAAAAGTGGGTCAACGGGCAGACTGATATAGGGTAGGTGGGGGGTGGGAAGGGGGGGGGGGGGGATGAAAAACGTTTGCAGCGGAACCACAAAGGAAGGAGTGGGTGAAAATGGTGCCAATGAAGGACGGTGGCGGCCAGATGTGTGAAGGAGTTAGAGAAGGCTCTACCGTCAGTTTGCACAGTGAGCAAAACAGCGAGGACAACCGTGCAGATGTGAAATGTCGGAAGGGCAACAAAACGCCAGCATGAGAGTGAAATCAAAGGCACGTCCTAAAGAAAACTGGGGTGGGGGTGAGGATCAGGATGGAGAGCGCAATTCGCGAGGGTAGGGGTGGGAGAGGGAGGTGGAAAAGTGCGTATGTGTGTGTGTGTGTGTGTGTGTGTATGTGTGGTAGGTGTGTAGTGTGATGGTGTGTATGTGTGTGATGGTGTGTATGTGTGTGTGTATGGTGTGTGTGATGTGTGTGTGTATGTGTGTGAGTGTGTGTGTGTGCGTGTGTGTGTGTGTGTATGTATGTGCGTGGTGTATGTGTGTGTGGTGTGTATGTGTGTGTGTATGTGTGTGTGTGCATGTGTATGTGTGTGTGCGTGTGTGTGTGTGTGTGTGTTTGCAACACGTGATGTATTTTCCTCCCTACTGACGTTGTCCTCGACCTTGTAAGATATACAACGGCCTACTTCATACCTGACAGCAAGCACGCCATCCTGGTTTGGACGGAACACGGTGGAGAGCACCACTCACCCACACCAGGATGGCGTGCTTGCTATCAGGTATGAAGTAGGCCGTTGTGTACACTATAATGTTCAGGACTACGTCAGTAGGAAAGAAAAACACGCCGTCCCCTCCTTTGCAAGAGATAGCTAGCTACTTCCTGCTTGTCAGCTTAAAGGGGCGCTGTGCTATGTGAGTGTGCCCTTCCTCGTCTGGCTCGCGACAACAGCCGCAGACAGGTTTCGAAAGAAATGTTTGTGTTCTTCTCAGCTTTTGTTGTCTTTACTGACCACAATCAGCGTTTCACAAACCTTCTGCAGCGGAAGTTGAATTTTCTACTCAAATCAGATGTTCACATACAGCGCAGCCAATTTGTGTTTCAGAGAGTTTGACAGCTCTGCAGCTTCTGAATCGCCACACTCTCGATACACTACTACGTAAAATATCAAGCAAGTTTCATCCATCTTTCAACTTGTCATCCATATAAAATGTCAACACTTTTGAAAACATCTGCATGACTTGCCTGTATCGTCACAAACATCCATCCAGTTCTCTCATCAGAGTGTTCAATGCATGTGTATTAAATGCTTGCTTTTTACAACGACACTTGGAGCGGTAAACTGAATTGGGGATTTTTGTTTGTTTCGCGCCTTGCAGTGCTTGTCTGCTATTAGTTGAGAAAGTAATTTCTGTTGTGCTGGATCTTTGTTCCGAACATATTTTCATACACATATCCAGGCACGAGGCAGATATTCAAAAGCGTTTGTTTGCGGTCCGCATGCTGATTTTGCTTATATTTGCCCCACTTACAGTGACACTTCATGCGTGTTTTCTGATGTAAAACTGAATCAAAAACATGTTAATATTATTGTTGGTTCATTGTCTTGAAGTATGTTGTTTTTGCTCAAAACAATTTCAAGTAGAATTTCCATGATTAAAAACAGAAACATATGTTAATTCGAGATACAGACGCGGATCGCTCTCGCCTGTGGAAAGTCATATCACACAAACGTCGTTAATACCACCTCAATGGGGGTCGGCATGAGAGTCGTGTCACATGAAGTGAATTTTAACTGATAGAAGCTGCTGTTTTTCGGCTTCATGTACATACCCGATATGTACGCCTTCGGTGTTTGCAAATGGGGAACGTAGCTTTAGAAAAGGTCGTGAAAGCCGAAAGCCATTCCAGGTGGCCGTATTGTTTATTGTTTTAAAATAAAATGTCGCCCAACTTTTCAGCTATAAACTACGACACGTCTGACGTCATCTGGGTCACTCATGCGGACCGCTCGGACCGGGACCAAGGGAGGTGAAGCCATGCTGACTTGAGTGTCAGTCGCAGAAGCTCGATTCTGCCCTCTTGTGCACATTCATCGCATATTTATGGTCTATTGTGAGCTAAGCTATGACTAGATATTACATTTCAAGTAAAACTGATGAAGTTTCGATGGAATCTGTCCTTTAGAAAAGATGTCATTAGACCCGGCGTGAAACCATGGTGGAGACCGCGTGACGCGTAGTGTTGACACGTGACTCTCAGCCGTGTGAGTGACTTGTCCCACAAGCCCGCGATTTGCACACATTGAATATATGACCACGTTTGGCATGGACTATTTCTGTACATTCTTCTGATGAACGTCTACTTACAGATAAACTGGAGTCACAGTATTGAAAAGGGGAAAGCGGGGCATGCATACACACACATACACACACACACACACGCACACACACACACACACACACACACACACACACACACACACACATACACACACACACATGCACACACACACATACACACTCGCACACACACACACACACACACACACACACACACGCACACATGCACACACACACACACACACACACACACACACACACACACACACACACACACACACACACACACACACACACACACACACAAGCATGCACACCTCTGAGTACATACTTATGCACAAGCATGTATGCACCTAATGAACAAACACACTCATGAAAGCATGCACGATATTGCTCACATACTGACATGATACATGGGTACACATGCACACTTAAGAACAAATAACTTCTATGCCACCTCAACATTTCTCTGGAAGTCCATAAACTGTCTTTTGTGTGTGTGACTTTCCTGAAATCACAATCTAATCCCTGTCTCAACCTCTCTGTTGTTTTCAAACTATGAGGCTCTGTGTGTTAAAGCAGTATTTGTCATTGCAAATGTAAGGCAGTATTTATACACTGCACAAACAGAACTTCAAAATGCAGATGGAAAACACACATGTGTGGTGGGATATAGAGATGACAATTAAAATGTACCTTACCTTTAACTTATCAATCAGCTTTTCACATAAGTATATGCATACAAACCAAATTCTTGCATTTAACAATAAACTTGAAGTTAAATCTGCATCATACTCAAAACCATAAATCAAGAAGTGTTACATGACTGGTTCATGCTGCATCAAGACAGAATCCTTTCATTAGACATTGTAAAAAGCAGCTTCAAAATATTTGTATGGAGTAATCTGCACTCTGTGACACCT
>JAWQFJ010016486.1:2500-25000 GCA_034096865.1 Theodoxus fluviatilis | reverse complement strand
CCGGCATTAGACCACTTCAACATTGTATGTTGTGTCATAAACCGCCCTTTTTCCGTTTAAATCTAGGGGTATACTGGTAATATCTTCTCCTGGGTTCATGACGGTCTATAGACAAATATATTTTTAAAAAACTCAATCATTCACTGCAAAGCAAGGGAGAATAGTCAGCAGGAAATAGTTAAATGAATTTAATAAATGGGGATATAAATAATGGGATGAATCATGCCAGCCAGCCCAACTAACCCTGAGGGAGACAGGTCCATTCAAGGCGGAAGAGGGAGAGTTTCTTGCAGTTGTAGGTGGAGAGGGTGCAGCACATAGCAATACGGCCACTGATTCATAGGAGTTAACATCGATGTTGGCGAACTCTCTTTGGTTCCAGGGATTTGTCTTTCTACTTCAAGTACTTGTAGCTGTCGGGTGAAGAACCGTTACGTCGTTGACAGCAATGTTCACACGGGCGTTCTGCCCATCACTCCATGAATTAGTTTCCTCCGCCCGAGTCAACACCGAACTCGGCCAGGGTGTTGAAACAGTTCAGTCCTTGAAGTACAACACCTCATTCTGAGATCGGGGATCATTTCAATTCAATCAGTCTTTCCCCCGCTTTCAACGCCCATCCTCTCCCCGGAGAACTTCTTGCACGATCTCTCTCTAAAAAGACCAAATCCAGAACTCCTCCCTTTCCTCCCACGGAGAAATCACGTCACCCATCACGTCATTCGTCCTTGACGCAAATCATTAGAAAGGAGGGAAAGAGCATTGATTTTAGATAGCAGTGGTGGAGGATAATAAAGAATTCACAGGGACATAACAGTTGGAACATTGGTGGTTTGGCTGCACGCCTGAGTGAACTTGGTTTTGTCACCTTTGTGACCTCTTTTGGAATCTGCTGTTTCCTCGAAACCTTTACTACAGAAAGACTTTTACTTTACCGTTTATTTTGCTGACTATACTACATACCACTCACCAGGTAAAAACTATTAGTACAAGGAAGTAGATCGGGTGGTGTTGTGGTACTCGTAAGTAAACACCTTGCCAAGTATGTCAGAGAAATACAGTTACAGTATGACAACATGTTGGCTTTTCGCATTCATAGCCGCGAGCCAACCATTGTTGTATGTGCTTACGTTTCACCACCAGAATCCATCTACTACGATGGTAAGAATGTTCCTTGCAATTTATATCTTTTAGAAGATACACTTTTGAAATTGGAAACAATTTATTCTGAATCGGCTATAATACTGTGTGGAGATTTCAATTCAAGGACAGAAAATTGGTTTGTGCATTTGAATTCTGATGAGGGTGCTGACGATAATGAACTTAATGATGAAACTAGTACAGAATGTTTGTGTGATAACCTAATGCTGCCCAGGCGATCACAGGACAACACGATAAATACTTTTGGTAGGATACTGATAGATCGCAGACTCCTCCATATCGGGTGGCAGGACAAAGTCCCCAACACAGAAGTCCTGGAGCGATCTGACCTTTGCAGTCTCTACACCTTCCTGCAGAAAGCGCAGGCCAGATGGGCTGGACATGTGGTCAGAATGCCAGACAGTCGACTGCCTAAACAGCTGCTGTACGGAGAACTGTGTCGGGGCAAGCGCTCAGTCGGGGGGCAGAAGAAACGCTACAAAGACTGTCTCAAAGCGTCCCTCAAAGACCTGGGCATCAACATCAACGCGTGGGAGACGCTTGCTGAGGACCGCCCAGCTTGGCGGAGCAAGATCACCAATGGAGCCCATGCGGCTGAAGCCAGGCGCATCACCGAGGCGCAACGAAAGCGTGCCGTGCGCAAGGCCCGCGCAGCATCCGCTGCCACGACGGCACCCACTCACTCGTGTCCCATATGTGGGCAAGCCTTCAGGACCCGGATTGGTCTCGTCAGTCACCTCAGGATCCACAGCCACCGGTATTCCATCTGACTCTTGAAGCCATGGTCATCTTTGACTACGAAGGACGAACATAAGCAAAAGCAATGTGTGTATTTGTGTGTGTGTTTGTGTGTGCGTGTGTATTTGTGTGTGTGTTTGTGTGTGTTTGTTTGTGTGTGTTTGTGTGTGTGTGTTTGTGTGTGTGTGTGTGTGTGTGTGTGTGTGTGTGTGTGTGTGTGTGTGTGTGTGTGTGTGTGTGTGTGTGTGCGTGTGTGTGTCTGTGTGGCTGTGTGTCTGGCTGGCTGGCCGTGTGTCTGTCGGTGTCGTAAGGTGTGGGTGGTTGGGACAACTCCAGAAACAGTGGATGCACTGCGGAGAAATGGCATTTTAGATGAATCAGCACACTTACATAACAGCACACACACAAACCAACCTATCAGGCTATTCTTGAATCGACAAACAATAACGTCCAAAAGCCACGCAAGAGCAAGAATCAAGACTTTAAAAAATGCATGGTACGCCAGAAAGGCGACTACCATGCATTGCCGACATGATGGACTGGCTGAGGCTATCGTTTCTGTATACAGTGGACCCCCGCGTAATCGCGGTTCGGCAGTCGCGCCCTCGGTTATTCGCGGAATTCTCCTTAGAACCTAACTAATAGTAGTTCGCGGAAACCCCCGCATCTTCGCGGAATCGCAAATATCTATCGCGATTTCTTGTAATGGCTTTTTAGGTGGCAATAAACGTGTTTACACGGTTTTCACGCTAGTTTATTAATAACAATATAATTCATTAATTATACAATATAATCATTAATCAAAATTCAGAAAAATATCATATGAAATCAAACATTAATTTTTTAAGTAATGCAAAATAACGTCTGGACAGACGCACGAAGACGCACGCGCCTGAAGAAGCAGCGCCACCTGAGGAGCTGTACATCCTCTGCTTTGCTGGGCAGTCATCTTCAACGTCATCACCTTCATCATCTCCATCTTATTGCACAGCTTATTCATCATCACCATCTTCAATCAATATTGTTCATTATTGGTGAGTAACCGTACATTTTACTGTATTATTAAAATCATCATCATCATCATCAGCTTCATTATCATCATCATCATTACTATTACTATTATTATTCCTGTTATTCTCGACTATTAGTAGGTTGATCTTGTGTCTAGCCCTTGGTCTCGGAATCCTTCCCGGATTCTGGGAGATCCAGGGTCTTTCGGAGGATGTGGGCACTGCCGAGGAGAGCAGCTTTCACTAGAGCTGCTGGTACTTGCCTACCAGGGACTTTCTCCAGGTAGTTTGGCAGTTCAGGAGTGGTGCTTCCCAAAGCTCCAATGACGACTGGTATCACTTGTGCTTTGACATTCCATAGTCTCTGTATCTCCAGTCGGAGATCTTGGTATTTCTCTACTTTCTCCTTTTCTTTGTTTTTGATGTTGTTGTCACTTGGAACTGCTGTCGATGATTGCAGATGTCTTGGCGATCTTGTCAACTACTAATATGACATGTCTCCTTGCGGGGATCACTTGATCTGTTCTGATTTCAAAGTCCCACCGTATCTGGACTTGGTCTGTTTCTGTGACTGTTTCTGGTTGGTGCGTCCAAGATCTGTCTGATGTATGGATGTTGTGGTGTTTACAGATGCCATGATGTAGGATCTTGGCTGCCTTCTTGTGCTTTTTGATGTGTTCTGAGCCTGCTAGTTTGGAGCATCCGTACAGGAGCTGCGACACTGTCTCATCTTTCTCTTTGCACAGTCGGCACTTGGTGTCTTTGGAGGTTGTCAATATCTTTGCCGCAGTATCCTACTAAGGTAGAGCTTGGTCTTGAGCTGCTGTTATGTGCCTCCGCTCCTACTTTCAGTCCAGCTTCTGTTTGCCATCTGAATGCTGCTTTGTTGTTTGTGATCGCACTGTCTTGTTGCACATATTGTCCATGGAGTGGTTGGTGAATCCACCGGTTTCTAGTTGACTCCATCGTTTGTTTCTGCCATTCATCTGTTTCCCCTTCTGGCTTCTTCCATAGTCCGCTTTGTTGTGCTGCTTCCAGTAGTGGTTCATCTGCTTTGTTCCAAATGTAGTCGGTGAGGTTCCTTTCCTCGCTTTCAATGGTATTATTAATAATAATAATAATAATAATAATAATAATAATATTATTATTATTATTATTATTATTATTATTATGATTATTATTATTATTATTATGATTATTATTATTATTATTATTATTATTACTATTATTATTATTATTGTTATTGTTGTTTTATTGTTGTCATTGCTGCTGCTGCTTGTTGCTTGTTGTTGTTGTTTGTTGGTTGTTGCTTGTTGCTTGTTGGTTGTTGGTTGTTGCTTGCAGGTTGTTGGTTGTTGCGTGTTGGTTGTTGCTTGTTGGTTGTTGCTTGTTGCTTGTTGGTTGTTCGCTGTTGGTTGTTTGCTGTTAGTTGTTTGCTGTTGGTTGTTGGTTGTTTGTTGTTTGTTGTTTGTTGTAGGTTGTTTGTTGTAGGTTGTTGGTTGTAGGTTGTTGGTTGTTGGTTAATGGCTGTTTGTTGTTGGTTGTTGTTGGTTGTTGGTTGTTGTTGAATGTTGGTTGTTGGTGTGTTGCTGGTTGATGGTTTGTTGTTGGTTGTTTGTTTGTTGGTGGTTGTTGGTTGTTTGTTTGTTTGTTGTTCGTTGATGGTTGTTGGTTCTTTGTTTGTTGTTGGTTGTTGTTGGTTGTTTGTTGTTGTTGTTGTTTGTTTGTTTGTTGTTGGTTGTTTGTTTGTTGTTTGTTGTTGGTTGCTTGTTTGTTGTTGGCTGTTGGTTGTTTGTTTGTTGGTGGTTGTTGGTTGTTTGCTTGTTGTTGGTTGTTGATTGTTTATTGGTGGTTGTTGGTTGTTTGTTTATTGGTGGTTGTTGGTTGTTTGTTTGCTGTTGGTTGTAGGTTGTTTGTTGGTTGTTGGTTGTTGGTTGTTTGTTTGTTGTTGGTTGTTGGTTGTTTGTTTGTTGTTGGTTGTTGATTGTTTGTTTATTGGTGGTTGTTGGTTGGTTGTTTGTTGGTGGTTGTTTGTTGTGTTTTTGTTATTTGTTTTTGTTTGTTGTCTGTTTGTTGTTGTTGTATGTTTGTTGTTTGTTTGTTGGTGGTTGTTGTTTGCTTGTGGTTGTTTGTTGTTTGTTTGTTGTTTGTTTGTTGGTTGTTGTTTGTTGTTTGTTTGTTGTTTGTTGTTGTCTGATTGTTTGTTGGTCGTTTGTTGTTTAATGGTTGTTTGTTGGCTGTTTGTTGTTTGTTTGTTTTGTGTGTGTTGTTTGTTGTTTGCTTGTTGTTTGTTGGTGTTGTTTGTTGTTTGTTTGTTGTTTGTTTGTTGGTTGTTGTTGTTTGTTGGTTGTGTGTTGTTTGTTGTTTGTTGTTCGTTGTTGGTTGGTTTGTTGGTTTGTTCGTTTGTGAGTTTGTTGGTTTGTTGGTTGATTTGTTGGTTGATTTGTTGGTTGGTTTGTTGGTTGGTTTGTTGGTTGGTTTGTTGTTTGTTGGTAAGTTTGTTGGTTTGTTTGTTGGTTTGAATTTTTTGGTTTGGTTCGGTTGGTTTGGTTTGGTTGGGTCGGTTTGGTTGGGTCAGTCTGGTTGGTTCGGTCTGGGTTGGGTTGGTCTGGTTGGGTTGGTCTGGTTGGGTCGGTGTGGGTTGGGTTGGTTTGGGTTGGGTTGGTCTGGGTTGAGTTGGTCTGGGTTGGGTTGGTCTGGGTTGGGTTGGTTAGTTGGTTTGGGTTGGGTTGGGTTTTTTGGGTTGGGTTGGGTTGGTTTGGGTTGGGTTGGGTGGTTGGGTTGGGTTTGTTGGGTTTGTTTGGTTGGTTTGGTTTGGTTTGTTTGATTTGGGTTGGTTTGGGTTGGTTAAGGTTGGGTTGGGTTGGTTTGGGTTGGGTTGGATTGGATTTGGTTGGTTTGGGTTGGGTTGGGTTGGTTTGGGTTGGGTTGGTCTGAGTTGGGTGCATTGGGTTGTGTTGTGTTGGGTGTTAGGTTGGTTTGTGTTGGGTTGGGTTGGTTTGGGTGGGTTGTTTTGGGTGCGTTGGTTTGGGTGGGTTGGTTTGGGCGGGTTGGTTTGGGCGGGTTGGTTTGGGCGGGTTGGGTTGTGCGGGTTAGGTTGTGCGGGTTAGGTTGTGCGGGTTAGGTTGTGCGGGTTGGGTTGGGTTTGACGGGTTGGTTTGGACGGGTTGGGTTGATTTGGGCGGGTTGGGTGGGGCGGATTGGTTTAGGCTGGTGGGTTTGGGCGGATGTGTTTGGGCTGGTGCGTTTGGTCGTGTGGGTTTCGGCGTGTGGGTTTTGGCAGGTGTTTTTGGGCTGGTGAGTGTGGGCTGGTGGGTTTGGGCTGGTGGGTTTGGGTGCGTTTGGGCTGGTGGGTTACGGCTGGTGGGTGTGGGCTTGCTTGTTTGGGCTGGTGGGTTTGGGCTGGTTGGGTTTGACTGGTTGGTTGTGGCTGGTTGGTTTGAGCTGGTGGGTTTGGGCTGGTTGGTTGGGGCTGGTGGGTTTGGGCTGGTGGGTTTGGGCTGGTGGGTTTGGGCTGGTGGGTTTGGGCTGGTCAGTTTGGGCTGGTCGGTTTGGGCTGGTTCGTTTGGGCTGGTTTGTTTGCGCTGGGCGGTTTGGGCTGGTGAGTTTGGGTTGGTCGGTTTGGGCTGGTCGGTTTGGGTTGTTGGCGTTGGCTGGTTAGTTTGGGCTGGTTGGGTTGGGCTGGTTGGTTTGGTTGGGTTGAGTTGTTGGGTAGGGATGGTTTGGTTGGTTTGGGCGGGTTGGATTGGTTGGGTTGGGTTGGTTGGTTTGGGTTGGTTGGGTTGGGTTATGTTCGTTGGGTTGGGTTGGTTTAGGTTGGTTTGATTTGTGTTATGTTGGGTCGGTTTGGGTTGGGTCGGTTTGGGTTGCGTCGGTTAGGGTTTGGTTGGTTTGGGTTGGTTGGTCGGATTGGGTTGGTCGGTTTGGGTTGGTCGGTTTGGTTTTGTCGGTTTGTGTTGGTTGGTTTGGGTCGGTCCGTTTGGGTTGGTGGGTTGGTTGGGTTGGTTGGGTGGGTTTGGTGGATTGGGTTGGTTTGTTGGTTGGGTTGGTTGGGTTGGTTGGTTCGGTCGGTCGGTCGGTCGGTCGGTCGTGTATGGTCGGGTTGGGTTGGGTCGGGTCGGGTCGGGTTGGGTCGGGTCGGGTCGGGTGGGTCGATCGGGTGGGTCGGTCGGGTGGTTCGGGTTTGTTTGGTCGGGTGGGTGGGTCGTTTGGGTATGGTCGGGAGGGTTTGGTCGGGTGGGTTTGGTTTGGTGGGTTTGGTCTGTTTGGTCGGTTTGGTCGGTTTGGCTTATTTGGTCAGTTTTGTGGGTTTGGTCGGTTTGATTGGTTTAGTTGGTTTGGTTTGGTTTGGTTTGGTTTGGTTGGTTTGGTTTGGTTGGTTTTGTTGGTTTTGTTTGGTTTTGTTGGTTTGGTTGATTTGGTTGGTTTGGTTGATTTGGTTGATTTGTTTGATTTGGTAGAGTGGGTTTGGTTGGTTTGGTTGTATGGTTGGTTGGTTTGGTTGTATGGTTGGTTGGTTTGGTTGTATGGTTGGTTGGTTTGGTTGTATGGTTGGTAGGTTTGGTTGTATGGTTGATTCGTTGTGTTGGTTGTATGGTTGCTTGGGTTGGTTGGTTGGTTGGTTGGTTGGGTTGGTTGGTTGGTTGGTTGGTTGGTTGGTTGGTTGGTTGGTTGGTTGGTTGGTTTGTTGGTTGGTTGGTTGGTTGGCTGGTTTGTAGGTTGGTAGGTTGGTTGGTTGGTTGGTGGGTTGGTGGGTTGGTGGGTGGGTTGGTTGGTTGGTTGGCTGGTTGGTTGGTTTGTTGGTTGGTTGGTTTGTTGGTTGTTTGGTTTGTTAGGTTGGTTAGGTTGGTAAGGTCGATTGGTTGGTTGGGTTGGTTAGTAGTTTGGTTGGTTGGTTTTGTTTTGTTTGGTTGGTTGGTTGTTTTGTTTGTTTGGTTGGTTTGTTGCTTTGTTTGGTTTGTTGGTTGGTTTGTTGGTTTGTTGGTTGGTTTGGGTGATTTGGTTGGTTGGGGTGGTTGGTTGGTTGGTTGGTTGTTGGTGGGTTAGGTTGGTTAGAAGTTAGGTTGGTTGGGTTAGTTTGGTTTGGTTGGTTAGTTGGTTTGGTTGGATGGTAGGTTGGTGTTGTTAGTTGGTTGGTTGGTTGGTGTTTTGTTTGGTTGGTTTGGTTGGTTCTTTTGGTTGGTCTTTTGGTTGGTTTGGTTGGTTGGTTTGGTTGGTTTGATTGGTTGGTTTGGTTGGATGGTTTGGTTGGTTTGGTTGGTTGGTTTGGTATAGGGGGCTGAACCTTATAGAGATTTGACAAATGCAGTCTTCTCGATTTTGCAACTTGAGCATGACGATGAGGTAAAACACAAACGGAGACCCCGTAAATATCCGTGTGTCGTTGACTTAGAATAGTCATTGTTTTCATAATTGATGCAGGTTATTCTGATCAATGAAATACAGTTTACATTGAGCCTGGAGAAAAAAAATCGTGTGTTCCTACTGGTTAATCTTCCAAGGACAAAACACATTTCATTGACCTCATGTGCACAGTTCATAATCTTTATCAGCAAATATTTTGTATTGCTGTGAACACCAACAATACGCAAGGCATGATGTCTTCTGACAAGTTCACTGTCTTGCACTCTCCCCAGAAAAGAAAAAAGGTCCGATGGAGGTTGATTTACAAGTGTATGAAAACTGTTCTGCTGCAGATGCTGGCCATGGAAAACCATCGATGCTGCTTCACCCTCATACTGATCATGACTCACTCGTTCTGTACTGACGCAGGTAAGCGACAACACCAGGGACAGGTCTTGTTACAAGTATCTGAGTGTACTCTCATATAGCACTTTGTTCAAGATATATCATTTAGTGACCCATTGTTGTCTAACAACTTACGTACATGTCACATAGAGAATGAATGCTTGCGCGCACCAAACTGTATTGTTTTACTTCTGATGATAATGTGCAAACGCAGTTGACAAAAACGTTTCTGCTACCACTGGTGACAATCGTAGAGTTGAAATGAGTTATTTGAACTATCTGAAAGTTTAGATAATCACATCAAGTAAGTTTGGCCGCGCGCACGTAAGCGGAATCAATGAAATAAAAGACGAACGTGTCTAAAGAAGAAATGAACTGCTGTTTATATGTAGGGTCTGCCCCATCTCGAAGGTTTTCGTCTTTGGATAAGTCCGTTCAGTGTGACATATACACACAGCTGTTAAGAACTCTGTACGTTATGCAAAGAAGGTAGGGACATGCAATCACAGATACACGCGTGCACACAATACAATAGAATGTCGGAGTAGGGCAAACAAGGTATATTTTCAAATGAGGTGACCAGCATCCGAGTTTTGCATTCTTTCTTGAAAGATGGTGGCTCTGAAAAGGACCGTTAATCTCCTCAACGCCTTCGATGTCTTGCTGACTCTGGTCGCACTCATGTCGACTTGGTGGCGGAGTCTGTTGATGCGTGGGTCTCGGGCGTCTCGGAGCGTCTCTGTGCTGGCGAGGATGCAGAGCTTTCTGAGCCAGCTCCTTCTTCAGTGTACTGTGAAGAAAAGAGACAGTCAATCTTGGTACACATGCACCACATTTGGAAAGGATATGTACACACAGGTCCATGGAACTGCCATGGGCACAATATTTGCACTTTGATACGTACATCTCTTCATGCACAAACTGGAGGGGGACGTTCTTGCAGCAAGAGATTTACAACCAGACTTCTACACTCGATACATTGACGACGTTTTCATTTGAAGTCATGGGAACGATACGCTGAAACAACTCTACCGGGACATCAACAGCGACCACCCAACCATCACGTTCATCACGGACTACTCTTCTCTTCACAGTACGCTGAAGAAGGCGCTGGCTCCGAAAGCTCTGCATCCTCGCCCGCACAGAGACGCTCTGAGACGCCCGAGACCCACGCATCAACAGACTCCGCCACAAAGTCGACATGAGTGCGACCAGTGTCAGCAAGACATCGAGGACGTTGAGAAATGTAACGGTCCTTTTCAGGGCCACGAATTATCAAGAAAGAATGCAAAAGTCGGGTGCTAGTCACCTCATTTGAAAACATACATGCGTGCACGCACACAGAAGCATACACATGCATACCCACAATATCCAGCAATTACTTTCCACAAGCATGCATTCACACACACACACACACACACACACACACACACACACACACACACACACACACACACACACACACACACACGCACGCACGCACATGTGCACGCGCGCGCGCAAACAGACACATGCACGCACGCATGCACAGACATACACACACACTCGCGCGCGCACACATGCAGACACACATGCACACATGCATGCACACACACACACACACACACAACATACACACACACAAACACACACGCATTCACACACATGCACACTAACACCCCCATTTAGATCCACAGTAATATGCATAATAAATTAGACACAGCAATGATGTGATGATCCAGATGGTAATCAGTAACTGGTCATCTTGTGTAAACCAGTGCTATTTCATCAAAGCGTTTTAATGAAATGTTTTTTCAGCTGCCGAGGTCAGGCTGACCCAGGAGACGCCTTGTATGACGGGACGGCCATGTCTGCTGAAGTGCTCCGTGGTGTCTGGCCAGAACCAGGGAGGACTGGTCTTCGCTCTCAACTCGACACAAGTAACCACTTGCCAAAACAGAGACAACTGCAGGTCTAACTTCCCAGGGTTGTACAACCACACCCAGGTGGACTACGACACGTCCTACGTGGAAATACGCAGCTTCTCCCTCAGTCTGAGCCAGGGCAACTGGACGTGTAAAGACAACGCACAAGGAGCCACTAACAGCACCGTCCAGGTCCAGGAGAACGGTGAGTGATGGAAACTGTACGTGAGAAGGCAGCCACTCCTAAAACACAAAAACTCCATGCACCGTTGAGGACATATTTACTTATTTTCTAAGCGGACAACGTTTCATAATCTCAGCGTATCTCAACTATTCGTTTGGTACAGTTGGTCTTATAATATAACTGATGACAAACCCCAAGGTTACTTGTCAAGGGTCACTAAGTGATAGTGGCTCCAGGAGTAAATCCTCACAGTAAAACGCGGGAAACTTTCAACTCATGGGCTAATTAAGGTTGAACACAACGACACAAAACACGTTAATGGAAATGAATGAAGATTTATTATTACAAACAGAACAAGCATTCCAGTGCAAACATATACAAAAACTTTCTTTCAAACGCAGGAATCCAAAATAAAACAATGTAAAATATTGTACAAGGAAAAAACAACAAAAACCAAAACACCCCCCAAAAACACACCAATTGCACCACAATATCACACAGTGCCGGCACTACATATTCCGAAGTGAACAAACACGAAGTACAACAAAAACGTGTGACTCTAACCTCGTTTTGGCAAACAACTGCACACCTTATGCACAAACTGGAAACAAATGTTCAGCAGTGCAAATACAAAACCACCCACCCTGACCATACTAATGCAGCAAATGAAAAAAGAAAGAATAGCATGATGATGAGTATACGGTTGTCAGACTTGTGAGGCCATGTAAGGCCATTGTGCACACAAATCAATAGAATAGGTTAGAGTACGCGCAAATCAGTCACGATGTCCCTTGTTATTCACCACTTACAACTCGCTTAGGAAGACGCGGTGGGTTTCCTCACACGTGGCGTTTCGTGGAAAGGACAGACATTTCCATGTGTCTGGTAAAACGCTAAATGAAAACTGGGGTGAAGTGTTAAACAAATACTCACAGACGAGGGCATCGGCCGGAAAATGCCGCGCGTTTCTTAGGCAAGTGTCTCGCCTCGAGGGCTAGTCTATGCTGGCGAGACGGAAGTAGCGATAGACGAAATATCTGACGATGCAGGTATCACATCAGTTTTTCACTTGAGAGAACACACCATGGTGTCATATCGAATGGCACAGGAACTTTTTCAACGAAAAAAAGCGACCCGGCTTCCCTGTAGACAATTGTGTCGAAAATGTTGTGCCTCGATTCATCTCGATCAATTCAAGGAACATAATTCATAGAGTGTACGTGTACGGTGTTTCATGTGTGCATTTTTTTTTCCGGCAGTGTATGTCCAGATATAACCTATACATCTGCTCCTCAAAATATACAAATGAACACTCAAACAGCAAATACTTCCGTGTACGTACACTTTTCCATTCTCGGACCCTGAGAAGCACATTACAGCGGCAACCCAATTCGTACCGTATCCGCCATTTTGGTTTATCCTGGTCTCTGCAGCGAGACGTAGCGAGGGACCTCCGGAGCTACCTCGGCCACCCTCCTTCACAGCGAGAACCTCCTTGTGAGCGAGACGTCGTAGGCAACGCCTAGCCCTCGAGATTCTCTCGAGATTTCTTGCCTAAGAAACGCGCACATGAACCCGGGTCAACAGCATGGTAGTCGACAACGATTCTCACTAGGCCACGTGTTATGCACTAAATTGGGTGTGTTGATAAATATCTTTCCAACTCTCCCCGTAACATCATGCTCATAGTGATATGGCCGGAGAGGCGTTGTCGTCACTTCAGGACGGGCCAAGCGAAAAATCATAATAGCCGACATCTTGGTAGGATAAAAACTGGAATGCATATATAGTAGAGGAGAATGTGTCCGTACATTTTGAGGAATAAAGAACCGTCGATGACGATAATATAATTGCAATAAACCATTACGACAGTTTCATAACTATAAATAATCGAGAATATTGACGACGGGAAAGTTTTACTTTTAAAATTTATACATAGACCCGAAAACAATTTGTAAACAAACACGTTCATCGAGGGGAGTGTTCCGACGCCGAAGCTGGCAGACGAGCTCAATGGAAATATGATGAACATCGAAACTTGGCGGCAGCTGGAGTTAGAGCCTATACGCGTTTGCATTCGCTTAGTCGATAGCGGTTTCAAATTTAGCGCCGTTTGCCAAAATAGGACGGCAAACGGTAGTCATCGCCAAATCATCTCACACCAACTACGCGGATCGGATTCTTCATTCTCATCTCGTCAGGCAAACGAAACTGTCTATTCAGTCCAGAACAACAGGTCTTTATCGCAGTTCAGAAGAACTTTACATCATACCAAAAACCACATTTTGATCAGAATGTATACTTTGCTACGATCAGTGATGGATAGATCACAAGCTCAGGAGCGGGATCTATGTCATCGCACCTGTTGTGCATGAGTGAGGCAGTGCATCACTACTGCTAAAAGCAAATGCACGAATAGACGCGGCTAATTAAAGAACTAAGCTGCCACTCCAGTCGCCGACAAGTTTCGTTATTAATCGCATTTCGATTGTGCACCCCTGCCAGCTTCGGCGTCAGACATTATCCTTGAGCGCGTTTGTTTGCAAATAATTTGCGTGTATGTGTACTGATACAGATCATAAAAGTAAAAGTTATCCATTATCAATATTTTCTGTGATTTTTTTGTTGTAATCACACTATATTAATGGTTTGATGCAATTTCTTTGCCATCATCGACCGAGCTTTATTCCCAATACCACCCTTTCAAGAGCACCACCTTTGCCAGTACCGAACTATCGCCCTTTCAAGAGCACCACCGTTACCAGTACCCCTATACAACCCCTTATATGGCACTGCCTCAACCAGTACCCCAATACCACCCTTTCAAGTGCATTATATTTACCAGTACCCCAATACCACCCTTTAAAGAGCACCACCTTTACCAGTACCCCAATACAACCCTTTCAAGTGCATTATCTTTACCAGTACCCCAATACTACCCATTCAAGTGCATTATCTTTACCAGTACCCCAATACCACCCTTTCAAGTGCATTATATTTACCAGTACCCCAATACCACCCTTTCAAGTGCATTATCTTTACCAGTACCCCAATACCACCCTTTCAAGTGCATTATCTTTACCAGTACCCCAATACCACCCTTTCAAGTGCATTATCTTTACCAGTACCCCAATAACACCCTTTCAAGTGCATTATCTTTACCAGTACCCCAATACCACCCTTTCAAGTGCATTATCTTTACCAGTACCCCAATACCACCATTTCAAGTGCATTATCTTTACCAGTACCCCAATACCACCCTTTCAAGTGCATTATCTTTACCAGTACCCCAATACCACCCTTTCAAGTGCATTATCTTTACCAGTACACCAATATCACCCCGTATATGGCACCGCCTCAACTAACACCCCAATACCACCCTTTCAAATGCATTATCTTTACCAGCACCCCAATACCACCCTTTCAAATGCATTATCTTTACCAGTACACCAATACCACCCTTTAATAAGCACCACCTTTACCAATACCCAAATACCACCCTTTAAAGAGCACCACATTTACCAGTACCCCTATACAACCCCTTATATGGCACCGCCTCAACCAGTACCCAAATACCACCCCCTAACTACCTCTACTAGAACCCCAATATCAGCCCCTAACCACCACTACCCTAATGCCGCCCCCAACCACCTATACCTGTACCCCAATACCAACCACGGCTGTGCCAGAGCGACCTCTTTAGTTGGGAGGCCCGGATGGGAATTTCCTGCCTGCCGAGGCTGGGTGTAACCTGAAACAGCCCTATCTCTTGCACCATATTTTAGCCGGGGCTTTAAGCTTCTGAGTAGGGTATTCATTATTTTCTTCATTTGTGTGTGTGCGACAACAGAGTAGACAGATCTAGGTGGGATCATTTATTAGACCGAAGAATACTCTTTCAAATGATATCAAATACAGTATATGCAGCATTGGTGATGAATTGCTGCATGCTACGTTTAGGTCATGAGTTACAACAGTTTGCAGTGATGATATTTGACCTGAAGGAAAAATTCATTAACTTTGACAACCTATGCAGAAAACATATTAATTTCTAGAGTAAAGCTACTTTTCGCAATGAAACTATCAATGAGTCATGCAGTGGTATCACTTATCTAGCTATCAATTAGTTCCTTGAAGACCATGAGAATGTAATTTTCCAGGCTACTGTCCGGTATGCACACTGGAGGGGAGCAGCAACACAGGGAAACTTAGGAAATGGACTGTAGATTTTTCATCGAAATCAAAGTTGTTGTCGGTCCTTTTGTAGTCAGACAAGTTTAAAATCCTTGATATTACACATATCAACATTGAATTTTTGTTCTTTTTTGTATGTTTCTTCAGTGAGAACAGTTGCATTTGCAACACTCAGGAGAGTACGTCGAGTACTCTTCTTATCAATGACGTTGATATTTCAACATGAAACAGGGTTTCAAAACAACATCTTTGTACTCTGAGTAGGTTTAACTATTACAAGTATTCTGCAGGAGCAAATGACGGGAAAGTCTAATGATAAACTGAAGCTCGATCTTTATGATATCTGCAAGAGGATGTCACTCATTAGTATAATGGGGTTTTTTCTCTTTGGCGATGAGTGGAGAGGCCAGTGTCAGCTGCTCCTTCTGTATCATTTTCTGTTGCTTTTTTTGCCGACAGAATAGTCTTTTTTGATGCTTGTTTCTTCAATGCCAGGAGACGCCGATAGCATTTGTAACAAAATGTGGATGAATACAAAATTCCATTGTTTTCCTCTTTCACAGTGATTCCATGAATATTTTGAAGATCTGTAGCAAAGTCCTTGCACACTTTCACAGGAATGCTGTCACGTTGTCTCTTTGATCTTTCTCCACACACTCCACACAGTGAATTGTGTCTCTCAAAATGAATTGTATGTGTGCTCCTCCCGCTCCATTGTTCATAAACGGCCTGCAGGGGTTCACTCACTCAGCATCATTACACTCCAAGACATGAAGTCTAACTGGAATTATGTTGTCTTCTTCTGGAACAATAAAGCACAAAGTACGGACCCTCCAAACAGTCAGGTGATGAAAACTATGGGTGATGAGTACGGGTGAGCCAAAGTTGTAGAAAATGATTCATTCTGATGCTCTCATCACTAGGAAACAAAGAGGGAAAGCTGCTGGGCAGCGATTGACCTACATCTTGTCCCCCCAGCCGATAGGGAAACTAGGCTATCAATACGGCGGATGCGGGCTAAACTAAACAGTCCCCAAAAGGCTCATTTGTACAGCCGTGCAACCCTCAAAGAGCACCATCTCTACCAGTCCCCCAGTACCACCACTCAAAGAGCACCACATCTACCAGTACCCCAATACCACCCCCAACCACCTCTACCAATACCCCCATACCCCCACTTAAACAGCACCACATCTACCAGTACACTAACATCACCCCTTAAGGAGCCACCACATCTACCAGTACCCCACTGCCACTCCCTAACAACATCTACCAAGACTCCAATACTGCCCCCTAACCTCATCAAGCAGTACTCCAATTCCATCTCAAACAGAGCACTAACTCTACCAGTTCCTAAATACCACCCCTTAATAAGCACTACCACTACCCCAATACCACTCCCAACCACCTCTATCAGTACCCAATATAGCGCCCACTTACAACCTCTTCCAGTACCCCAGTACCACCTACACCTCTACAGTACCCAATACGCACCTAACCTCTACCAGTACCCAATACCTCCCCTAACCACCTCTACCAGTCCCCAATACCGCACACTAACCACCTCTACCAGTACCCCAATACCTCCCCTAACCACCTCTACCAGTACCCCAATACCTCCCCCAACCACCTCTACCAGTACCCCAATACCTCCCCCAACCACCTCTACCAGTACCCCAATACCTCCCCAACCACCTCTACCAGTACCCCAATACCTCCCCCAACCACCTCTACCAGTACCCCAATACCTTCCCCAACCACCTCTACCAGTACCCCAATACCTCCCCTAACCACCTCTACCAGTACCCCAATACCTCCCCCAACCACCTCTACCAGTACCCCAATACCTCCCCAACCACCTCTACCAGTACCCCAATACCTTCCCCAACCACCTCTACCAGTACCCCAATACCTCCCCCAACCACCTCTACCAGTACCCCAATACCTCCCCCAACCACCTCTACCAGTACCCCAATACCTCCCCCAACCACCTCTACCAGTACCCCAATACCTCCCCAACCACCTCTACCAGTACCCCAATACCTCCCCATCCACCTCTACCAGTACCCCAATACCTCCCCCAACCACCTCTACCAGTACCCCAATACCTCCCCAACCCACCTACCCCTTTACCCCAATCCCGCCCCAACCACCTCTACCAGTACCCCAATACCTTCCCCAACCACCTCTACCAGTACCCCAATACCTTCCCCAACCACCTCTACCAGTACCCCAATACCTCCCCCAACCACCTCTACCAGTACCCCAATACCTCCCCCAACCACCTCTACCAGTACCCCAATACCTCCCCTAACCACCTCTACCAGTACCCCAATACCTCCCCTAACCACCTCTACCAGTACCCCAATACCGCACACTAACCACCTCTACCAGTACCCCAATACCTCCCCCAACCACCTCTACCAGTACCCCAATACCTCCCCCAACCACCTCTACCAGTACCCCAATACCTCCCCCAACCACCTCTACCAGTACCCCAATACCTCCCCCAACCACCTCTACCAGTACCCCAATACCTCCCCCAACCACCTCTACCAGTACCCCAATACCTCCCCCAACCACCTCTACCAGTACCCCAATACCTCCCCCAACCACCTCTACCAGTACCCCAATACCGCCCCTACCACCTCTACCAGTACCCCAATACCGCCCCATAACCACCTCTACCAGTACCCCAATACCGCCCCTAACCACCTCTACCAGTACCCCAATACCTCCCCTAACCACCTCTACCAGTACCCCAATACCTCCCCCAACCACCTCTACCAGTACCCCAATACCTCCCCCAACCACCTCTACCAGTACCCCAATACCTCCCCCAACCACCTCTACCAGTACCCCAATACCGCCCCTAACCACCTCTACCAGTACCCCAATACCTCCCCCAACCACCTCTACCAGTACCCCAATACCTTCCCCAACCACCTCTACCAGTACCCCAATACCGCACACTATCCACCTCTACCAGTACCCCAATACCTCCCCCAACCACCTCTACCAGTACCCCAATACCTCCCCAACCACCTCTACCAGTACCCCAATACCTCCCCCAACCACCTCTACCAGTACCCCAATACCTCCCCCAACCACCTCTACCAGTACCCCAATACCTCCCCCAACCACCTCTACCAGTACCCCAATACCTCCCCCAACCACCTCTACCAGTACCCCAATACCTCCCCCAACCACCTCTACCAGTACCCCAATACCGCCCCAACCACCTCTACCAGTACCCCAATACCTCCCCCAACCACCTCTACCAGTACCCCAATACCGCACACTATCCACCTCTACCAGTACCCCAATACCGCACACTAACCACCTCTACCAGTACCCCAATACCTCCCCCAACCACCTCTACCAGTACCCCAATACCTCCCCCAACCACCTCTACCAGTACCCCAATACCTCCCCCAACCACCTCTACCAGTACCCCAATACCTCCCCCAACCACCTCTACCAGTACCCCAATATCGCCCCCAACCACCTCTACCAGTACCCCAATACCTCCCCCAACCACCTCTACCAGTACCCCAATACCTCCCCTAACCACCTCTACCAGTACCCCAATACCTCCCCTAACCACCTCTACCAGTACCCCAATACCTCCCCTAACCACCTCTACCAGTACCCCAATACCGCCACTAACCACCTCTACCAGTACCCCAATACCATCCGCTAACCACCTCTACCAGTACCCCAACACCTCCCCCAACCACCTCTACCAGTACCCCAATACCTCCCCTAACCACCTCTACCAGTACCACAATACCTCCCCCAACCACCTCTACCAGTACCCCAATACCTCCCCCAACCACCTCTACCAGTACCCCAATACCTCCCCCAACCACCTCTACCAGTACCCCAATACCGCACACTATCCACCTCTACCAGTACCCCTATACCGCTGAGTAACCACCTCTATTAGCACCCAAGTATCGTCCCCTAACCACATCTACCAGTACCCCAATACCACCTGTAATATAGTACCACCTCTACCAGTACCCCAATACCATCCGCTAACACCTCTTCGAGTACCCCAATATCACCTTTAAAGAGCACCACCTTCACCAGTACCCCAATACCTTCCCCTAACCACCTCCACCAGTACCCTACTACCGCCTCTTAAAGAGTACCACCTCTACCGTTTCTCACGACGAAAAAAGATGTAAGTAGCGTTTGTGGACTTTAAAAAGCCTTTGACAATATCAACAGAAATGTATTATGGACAATTCTTGCTTGCTATGGGATGAAGGGGAGGTTACTCTGGATGCTCAAGGCAACTTACAGTGACGTAAAATGCTGTGCAAGATGCAGCGGAGGGTATTGCGATTCATTTACATGTGAATGCGGACTGAAGCAGGGATGTAAAATGAGTCCGACAATTTTTTCTTTACTAGTAAATTATGTTGCCAAATTCGTAATAAAGTATGGAAAACATGGTGTCCCGCTCATGCCAGACCCCTCAATTGTATATCTGCTAATGTTCGCAGACGATATTGTACTTGTATCAGATACTGTTATAGGCCTACAGAACCAATTAAATAACCTCAAAAAGACGTCATACGCTGTAGGTCTGGATGTCAATAATGAAAAAAACAAAATTGTGGTGTTCCGTAATGGTGGATACCTGGCAGAACATGAAAAATGGTTCCTTGGGTCACAGGCACTTGAGACTGTCAATGAATATAAGTATCTGGGTGCACTTTTTACGTCAAGACTGTCGTCAAATTTGCTACAGCTGAACCGTGTTCACAGGGCTAGAGCTGGATTGATACAGGTGAATATGTGCCTTAGAAAACTTGTTTGGGTTTCACCAGGGGTGTATTTTAAATTGTTTGATGCTCAAGTGCTGCCCATGCTACTGTACTCATCAGAATTGTGGGGTGCTCACAGGTGGAGGCTGTACATCTGCAAGCTATAAAAAGATTTCTTAATTTTCCCCCTCAAGCGCCAAATCTCATAGTGTATGGCGAAACAGGCAGGTACCCATTATACGTTAACGCATCGATCCGAGCTGTGACATACTGGTTAAAAGTTTTGTAAATGGATAACTCTAAATATCCCCTCAAAGCCTATAAAATTATGTTACTATAGGGTAATAGTGAAACATAGGCTGACAAGATAAATACGTTGCTGCACAGATATGACTTTGGTAGTGTGTGGGAAAATCAAGGTGTATTAAGTGAAGCAGAGTTTTTTCATGAGTTAAAAAACGCATGTTGTGTGAATGCAGATGCATGTGGTCTGAATCTTTAGCAAGGAACAGAAGATTCCATTTCTACAGACTGTTTAAATCTGTTTGGGGCAGGGAGAACCACCTTCTAGCACTTGATAAGAAAACATTTCGTGATGTATATATCAATTTTCGTGTTGGTCTTAGTGACCTGTTTACCCACAGATTTAGATATATTAAGGATGTCCATTGTAATTCACACCTATGTCTTGCATGTTACGAGTGTGATGAGAGCGAAAAACATTTCTTGCTCGAATGTCTAGTATACCAAGACTTGCGACCAAAGTACATAAGTATGATGACTGTTACAGCTGATGAAGATGATGCCAATTCCATTATGTCCACAAATGCCACTAGGCATATTCGCCAAGTGTCCATGTTCTTGTACTATGCCTTTGAAAGGAGGAAGGAGGCAGTCGGCATAGCTATGGCCGATGAAGCATACTATGTTTGAACTAATTGTGACGGGCCGGGTGCCCAACAAATAAACTGGTTCGTTCATTCGTACCTCTACCAGTACCCCAATACCACCTGCAAATAGTACCACCTCTACTAGTACCCCAATACCACCTGTAAATAGCACCACCTCTACCAGTACCCCAATACCACCTGTAAATAGCACCACCTCTACCAGTACCCCAATACCACCGGTAAATAGCATCACCTCTACCAGTACAGCAATACCCTCCGCTAACCACCTCCACCAGTACCCAATACCATCCGCTAACCACCTCTACCAATATACCTATACCACCCTTTAAAGAGTACCACCTCCACCAGTACCCTACTACCGCCTCTTAAAGAGTACCACCTCTACCAGAATCCCAATACCACGCCCTAACCAACTCTACCAGTACCCCTATACCACCCCTTAAATAGCACCAACTCTACCAGTACCCATATATCATCCCTTAAACATCATCCCCCCCCGTACCAATACCTTAATACCATCCCTTAAATAGCACCAGTTCCACCAGTATCCAAATAAATTATTTACTGGCCCTTATGCCCGACAGCATGATCATGATCGTCCTCATCGTTGTCGTCATCATCGCTATCGTCGTGGCGAAAATTAGCTGTAGCGCAACAACACTGACAACAACAACAACAACAACAAAAGGAAAAACAGCAGCAGTAGTTACAACAATTTCAAACAATATCAACATAAATTGAAGCACTGGAAACAAAGTAGTAAGTTCAGTACGTCAACAAAGATTCATGAAGACGTCAGGTTGCATTCAATTAAGTAAGTCCCTATTTGTGCAGACTGTTAGCTTTTATTCTTTTTTCCAGTGCTGCCCTCTGGTGCCTTGACGTTTGGCAGCTCCTGTGCCTCTGGCTCTGTGGTCAGCCCCGCCCTTCTCAGCTGCTCTGGTCTCGGTCCTGGAGTCCCCCCCGCCTTGCTCTACCTCACGGTGAGTTCTTTCACAAATCGCTTTTTCAAGATGAGTTATAAATAAACCCCGATCTCTCAAGAGCTTATAAATGAAATGGATTAATGGCATTTGCATTTGTTTATTTATAGACTTCTTAGGAAAAGGGACAGCATATCAAGGTTGTCTTCTGTCACAGACGTAATGTATCTTAAAATGTCCACGACTCACCGAATATTAACTAGGAAAATGATCGTGCCTTACTTTTATTCATTTCAGTATAAAGTAGAATATATCGCTTAACAAAATCACATATACTGTCGAATAAGAATATGTTACCCTCTAAGATAATGTATCATTAGTTACAAATAGTCCCTCCGAAGAATGAAAAAACTAAAACTGAGAAACCGTCCTCCAGGTCCATTCTCATATTATTAAAAGACTTCTGTTCATGTCACCCTTGCTTTGCTTTTACTCATGTTTTGGATTGTCCTCTTTCTGCTTCTTTCATTCCAATGCCACGTGCCGCTGCTCCTTGCGCCCTTGTTTCCACTCCTAGTCCTCGCCTTCCTCTACGTCAAAGTTTCACTCCCTCTTCGTACTCCTATCTATTTGCTTGACCGTCTTATTTCTCCCAAACACCTTTCCCATCGTACTTTATACACTCCTCATTCAATGTTTTCCTCCTCCTCCTACTTCTCGTTTTCGTCTTACCTCCTAATCTCCCTCGTCTTCTCGTCGCCTTCCAGGCCTTGCACCTTTTACTTCACGTCTTCCGCCATATCTACCCCCCCCCCCCCCCCCCCCACACACACACACATGTGTTCTCCCCCTGTGGGTGTGGGGTAAAAATTGACCTACCGCGTGTTCCTATGGGATTCCTAAGGGCGCATAACTAGATTCACCCGACTCAATTTGCGTTGACTAGAAA
>JAWQFJ010016483.1:80000-84838 GCA_034096865.1 Theodoxus fluviatilis | reverse complement strand
GGAAACAACCAACCACATATAAATTGCTTCCTAGTCCTGACTGTGTTCCTACAGGGAGGCTGCCATCCAAAACTGCATAAAACACCCCGTCACGAATACAGCGTGTATGGAAAGGAGTATGAATGGTAGTCATAGGTGTAAATGTGATGGACTGTGTATACGTTCTACATGCGCATGAGGAGCTACTTCGGAAGTGAGGCTGGTTTAGGAGAATAAATGGCCTGAAAGGATAAACAAGCAGGGAGAGCGTAAGAAATTGACGGGTAAATAGCCCCTACATTTCATAACAATGACATATCAAAACATCTAGGCTAAATATTATCGAACAGAGGTAAAAAACTGCTCTTAAGATTTTAAAATTTACGAGCCATAGTGTAAACTTAAGCAATCGTCGAGTCGTTTAATATCGATAATGTATATATAATGTTTAAAAGGGGGGGAGGGGGGCGGGGGGACTATAAAACAAATACACATTAAAGGCGGAAGTACCAATCTACTTCGTGAGAGTAAATTATTCCGATTTAAATAATACGCCGATCCACCACACACACACCACACCAACACACCACACACACACACAACCACACGCAGCGCACCGCGCGTTAACAAACACGCACGCACACACACAATACAGCGCAACACACAATCATGCGATGCATACAACGCCACGCACAACACACAATACACACACACAAAACAAACACGCACGCACGCACTACAAGCTACGCACGCACACACAATACATGCGCAACCACCTCACTCATGTAAATAACAACACAAATACAAATTAGGATGCATACACACACACAACAAACACACACACAAACACACCCAACACACTCAAAAAACACACACACACACAACACTACACACACAAACGACAACAACTTATAAGAGGATAAAAATTAGCTCACTTACCAAACCAATTCCTAAAATTTATTGCTTTTTGGGAAGAAGCGTTACGCCACCCTTGTTCTTCCGAACTGAGAGACAATTTATTTGCACTTTAAAGTGAGCGCGACGGTTCCCCGCTGCCCCGCGAAATAATAATCATAGCTTCTCAGGAATTAAAGCCACGAAAATCTCGCCTCATGCTTGCTAAGTATTACAGTTGTCATCTCTTTCTACTCATCTATGCTTAAGCGTTTCTGATTTCATTGTGCCCTTTTAGCATTCAATGCAGAAAGACAGACACGAGATAGGAGGCTGCACGAATGCCTGTTTGGCAAGATGATTAAAATCCATCACTGACTACGCTTTGCCAGAATGTGTCCGACAGACGCGAAAGGAGCTCCCAGGGATTGGGAGGTGACCCCCTGCTCATCCAAGAAGGTGGTCGGAAATACGCATAATGAGGGAAACCCCTGCTTCTTTGCACTACTCAGTTTAATAATGCCTGCTGACAGTAGGATACTTTTTTTTTCATTTTCTGCATACTTTACAGCGAGCGTTGCCACAGCCCCTTATCTCCCAAGTGATTAATTTGTCAGGCATGGGAGGTGGTGGGGTGTGCGTGTGGTGTGGGGGTGCGTGTGTGAGGTGGATTGGTGGTGGTGGAGGTGGTGGCGGAGATGGTTGGTGGTGGTGGTGGTGGTGGTGGGGTGGTGGGGTGGTGGTGGTGGGTGTGGTGGTGGTGGTCGGTGGTGGTGGTGGTGGTGAGGGGTGGTGGGTGACGATATGGGATGAGAAGACAACGACAACACGACGAGGAAATAGACGAAGACTGCCGGAGGAAGGACAAAAGCAGGAGGTAGAGGAAGAAGTTGCGATTGAGAGCGTGGACGAGGAGAAGATAGGAGGAAACGGACGGGAGACAAACGTAGAGGAGAGGAGAGAAGGAAAAGAAGTAGCAGCAGAATCATAAAAACAAACTTTGCCTATCCTCTCCTCATCCTCCTCCTCAGCATCCTCTACTCCTCCTCTTCCTTCTCCTCTTCCTCTCTCCCTTCTCCCTCTCTCCCTCCTCCCCTTACCTCCCTCCCCACTCTCCTCCTCCTCTCCTCAAACCTCAAACTCAACCTCAACTCCTCTCCTCCTCTCCGTCCTGCCTCATCCTCCTACTCTTACTCCTCCTTCTCCTCCTACTCCCTCTTCCCCTATATCCCTCTCTCCCTCCTCCCCTGCCTCCCTCCTTCATCCTCCTCATCCTCCTAACTATGGCCCAGCATCTCATGTCCTCACTCCTCCTCCCTCCTCCTCCGCCCTTTCTTCCTCCCTCCCTCGGCGGACACGCCCGGGAGAGGGTGGGTGGGTGTTGTGGTGGGCAAAATTATTAATTTAACGACAGACAAAGAGAAAGACGATCGTAGGGACAAACTGATGGAAGGGCAGGCGGGACAGGCAGATAAAAGCATACAGAGTGACAGACTGACTGACAGCAGTGGCGACGGGCTTTCTTCCCTGACACATTTTATGTCTGGTGTTTATACTCTTCATCCGGTGCTTTTCGCGTTCAGTCTCCAGATGTCCAGCACATCGATCGCATCGTGCAAGCAAAGACGTGGAGAGAGTCGCGGTCATCACTCACACCAGCATCGAAAATAACTTGGAAAAGCACAGCGGCTGTAAATACACGTAGTTCATAGTAATCACGTCCAAAAACCTGTGCGATATGTTACTTTTACGTACCATGTTTTCCCGTGACATGTAACGCTCCTAGCAGATACCTCTTTTCGAAGGTGGCTATTTCATTAGTGCCTCTGAAAGTAATGTTCAAGTGAACGACAAAAAACTTCGGCAGAGAAGAGAAGGAAAGTGTAAGGGGGCATTAATCATTAAAGCCGTGTTTTAAAGTTTAGGAGAAAGTTTTAAACTGCAAGTTTTACTTGGTTGCAAGAATCATGACGACACAGTAGAAACAAAAACAGAGTAAATCAATAGTGGCCAACTTCAGCGTCATCATTTAGAGCTCATGCCGATGGAAAATGAAATAGATAAAAAGCTAATACCCTTTTTCCATACACCAAGGAGAAAAGTGAACAAAACCATCACAACCCGTTTGACCACTGGTGGAGAGCAGATATCTTATTTCAGAAAGAAAGGCATCAGCCATCTGCAGTCTTGATCGAAGAGCACGGTACCCACTGCGGCCATTGCAGAATTCCCCAGGCTCTGGCATCGTAAACCATAATCAGACCTCCACTGATGAAGAACATTCTTCACAACTTGGTTTCCCTGGGGAGACATGGCCCAGGCTGCGCGCCATGTGTACAGTGTAAGTCTACCTGCATTACCCAGGCGACCAATAACGTCTGCATTGCTGGATGGACCAAGGGTCTGGTCGTTGCCTCGCACACGTCTCGCAATTGATGAATGGACCTCGTCCTCTGCCATGTTTCCCTCTCTGTTCCCCACCGAACTGTGAATAATGCTTGATTACGTAAGATTATGACGCACCGGCTGTAGGTCTGTACACGTTTCATCAACGCCAACTGCTGAGGCAGGCGCAGAAACTGTAGCAGCTGTAGAAGCAGTAGTGATATCATCATCACCCTCATCAACACTATCGCAATACATTATTGCACCTTTGCCACTCGATTACCATCTCCATCATCTCCTCCTCCTCCTCTCTACCTTCTCCTCCTCCCCTCCCCCTTCTCCCCCACCCTCTTTTCTTTCCTCCCTCCTCCTCCTCCTCCTCCTCCTCCTCCTCCTCCTCCTCCTCCTCCTCCTCCTCCTCCTCCTCCTCCTCCTCCTCCTCCTCCTCCTCCTTCTCCTCCTCTTTTTTATTTACCTCCTCTTCCTCTGTTTTATCCTCCTCCTCCTCCTCCTCCTCCTTTTTATCCTCCTTATCCTCCTTTGTATTCTCCTCCTCTTTTTTATCATCCTCCTCCTCCTCTTTTTTATTCTCCTTCTCTTGTTTTATCCTCCTCCTCCTCATCTTTTTTATCCTTCTCTTCCTCTTTTTTATCCTTCTCCTCTTTTTTATCGTCCTCCTCCTCCTCTTTTTTATCGTCCTCCTCCTCCTCTTTTTTATCGTCCTCCTTCTCTTTTTTATCCTCCTCCTCCTCCTCCTCCTCCTCCTCCTCCTCCTCCTCCTCCTCCTCCTCCTCCTCCTCCTCCTCCTCCTCCTTTTCTCATCCTCCTCCTCCTCCTTTTTTCATCCTCCTCCTCCTTCTTTTCTCATCACCCCACTCCTCCTCCTTTCTCCTCCTCCTCCTCCTCCTCCTCCTCCTCCTCCTTCTCCTCCTCCTCCTCCTCCTCCTCCTCCTCCTCCTCCTCCTCCTCCTCCTCCTCCTCTTCATCCCTTCTCCCTCCTCCTCCCTCCTCTTTCTGTCTCCTCCTCCTCCTCCTTCTTCTCCTCCTCCTCTTCCTCCTCCTCCTCTTCTTCTTCTTCTTCTTCTTCTTCTTCTTCTTCTTCTTCTTCTTCTTCTTCTTCTTCTTCTTCTTCTTCTTCTCATTCTTCTTCTTCTTCCATCATCATCATCATCATCATCATCATCATCATCATCATCATCATCATCATCATCATCATCATCATCATCATCATCATCATCATCATCATCACCACCATCACCACCACCACCACCACCACCACCACCACCACCACCACCACCACCACCACCACCACCACCACCACCACCACCACAACCAATGTTGTAGTCCTTATGCATGTTTTCGATTTGTACAAGGGTAGTTTTTTTCATCAGCAAAAAATTATTCGCAAACCTCCCGAAGCAGTTCTAGAGTCGAGGACACAGCTCAGACTGCGAGCCGACTGACAGCACGCCTCAAAGGAGGAAAATGCGAGCAGCCTGCACTGCACGCTCTTCCTGACAAGTGACAGGCCGAGGGCGAGTGGCGAGCGACTCCAGATGTCCGAACGTCTTTCAAAGGCC
>JAWQFJ010016483.1:72500-75000 GCA_034096865.1 Theodoxus fluviatilis | reverse complement strand
AGTTTCTGTCATGCAAGAAATGCCCCCACGCTGACCGTGCCAGCTTCAGAGGTCAAAGTTCAAGGCACACCGAAAAGCAAGACGGATAGAAGAAGGATGTAGACCTCTCTCCTCTTCCATCACCTGAGCACGCGCGTGGCCTCCCGGGTTGTCAGAATTGAGTACACAGTTGAAAACGTTAGCACAGTCACCTGATGTTCTTGACTGCCTCTCGGTGTGGGTTTTATAGGATGGTCACCCCTCGCCTCCAAATCTTTCTAAAACAACCTTCTCAAACTATATTCCACATCCAAACTCAACCCACCTTTTCGTCCTAAATTAGTATCCTGAGTTCATGAAAAGAATGTTTACCTGCTCTCCTTTTCGTAGTAAGTTAGAAAGTTGTATCATCAGTTCTTTCATACCAGTTTCAAAATTTCCATCGTACTGCATCTTCGGTATGAAAAAGTACTGCTCTGATGCGAATGATCGCTCACCTTAAGACAGACAAATACTGCGACCCACGAACTTACAATAACACACTGCCTCTCGATGAACACTATTTTGAAAATAGATGCATCAATCAATGGGAGAACAAAACAAAGTTCTTCACTTTATCAGGAATAACGAAGAAATAAAAGCAAGATAAGCAATGATAAACTAGATTACATCATAACAAGTCATGCTTTGCACGACCAATTCGGTATCACCTCAACCATGTCAACACTGAACTAAGCTTAGATTATCGTCATAACACGTACATTTACCGAAGGAACTAGTCCTCCTTCAGATTTGAGCCATGCTTATTGGAGCGTGACGTCATCAAAATAATTGCCATGATAAGTCTTAACGACCGTCGTGAGGTAGCACAAATCAATCAGTTTGTCAACGTGGTCGGCAGCTGGTTCGTGTAACCTGGGTATTTCCGCTGAAATTGAGTAGGGGAGACGAAGCATTCGCCCACTGTCTCTCCCACCGAGACAGCCTTATTACAAGAAAAATGAGAGATAATGGTGTTTTACCTAAAACACTGTTACACGTAAATTTACTCCCATGGAGTTTCTGGACACCTTGCGACACATAAGTAACCACTCAAGACAGACGAAATGTTTTCTGTTTCGTGAGCTTACAAATCAATCCTGTCCGACAAAAATGAAACGCCAACAACGAGGCTATTACAGGGATATCCCATTTCCCACTCCCTTTTCGTCTGCAGTTCAGGCTTGTGGCGTTTCTTTGTCATGAAATCCTATAGCGGCAGAGGCAGGATAACACCGCGAGCCCACTAGTGACGGCAATCGCGCTTTGTTCCTGCCGACTGTATTGGTTAGTCAACACAGCTGCAATTTTTTTATCACTTTTTTCGGAGCGCATTTCTTCGACAGATGGTAAAAATGGATTAATGGAAAACATAACACAGCCACATGGATGTGTTTCTCCTGCCTCAGAGAAATGTGCGTGTCACAGCGCACGTGCACTCCAGCGTCTACAGATTGCTGTGCGCCCTTCTAGAATAACGTGCGTGTCGCCAATTTTGACCAGCTTTTACTAGCTTCCAGCACAGCGTCGCATTGAATATAAAGTTCTCTGCGCTATATTCAAATGCATTTTGGATGGAGCCTCTGCCTACCTGCGAAAGCTGCAGGAAGAGTACAAACAGCAAGAAACTTAGGTTCCTCAGCACAAAATCGCCAAGCGTTCCAAAGAGATGGCTGAATGGTCCTTTTCCTTTGCGAGTTCAAGATTTTGGAACAGCATCCCGGAACCGCTTGTAAAGTCTTCTAACCTCACTAACTTGAAATGAGGACTTCAGACACATGTTTTACATGGTTGATCTCTTCTGATTGTGGCGCATCAAGCATGCCTGTGTAGCGTGAAATTTTGCGCGTTAAAAACACACACACTTACACACACACACATACACACACACACACACACACACACACACGAGGAATGCTCCGAAAGTATTGCCTCCTATTTATTTCCAGAGAAACTACACCAGATACATGGAGCACAATAACACCAATGGATAGGGCGCATGTTCAGCTATCATACACTGTTCGTTCACAGAGCCACCACCTTTGGCTATGCACTTTCGCCAGCAATGAACGACAGCCCGGATGCGCCGCTCGTAACATTCTGCACCAGCGGAGGCGACCCGCTTTTTCACAGCAGCGACGACGGCGTCGTTGCCAGGAAAATGTTTCCCACGTGGTCCAACTTTCATCGGGCCGAACAAATGGAATTCGGAAGGCGCCAAATCCGGACTGTACGGTGGGTGTGGAAGGACAGTCCATCCAACATTGGAAACGTCATCCATGTGTGTTGTTTTTTTTTTGGGGGGGGGATGGGGGTGGAGTGGGGGTGGGGGGAGTGGGGGGATAGGAAAGGGTAGCCTCCGCTGGTGCGGATTTTTCCTGGAGCGGTATCCAGGGTCTTTTTCATCGCTAGCAAAAATGCATAGACAGTGATGGTGACCATGTATACTGTAGCTGGAAAAATTGCCGTAGTTACGGTGGAA
>JAWQFJ010016483.1:65000-67500 GCA_034096865.1 Theodoxus fluviatilis | reverse complement strand
AATCCACTGCCAACGAATTGATGCAGGCCTGGACGCAGACTGGTTATTAACACACGATGGGTTCTGAACCATTATAGAACTCTTTGTTAACTAATGAGATGCTCAAGAACAATGAGCAATACCCCCAACATATTACATGACAGGCAACCTGCTGCTTCATTCACAATTAATAGCACGGCGTTTTAACAAATGACAGGGCTCGATGAGAACCAGTCCGCGACGAGCTCATCATCATCACTTGCCAAGCCTCTGGAACTTTCATCAGTGACGTCTCCATGTCTGACGAACTGCCATCCTACCCACCATCAAGCCCAGCAATTACGGACTCCACTACATCATCGCCATGACAATTTCGCTGGTTGGACATTCGTGAGAGACATTTCGGCGTCTGACAAATGACTATCAAACATTTCCATCACGCCAAATTACCATGAGGCCCTTAATTCATTATAAATTACCATAAATGGTTATCAACAAGGTCATCTACGTCATGTGACAGACTGTCACCAGAACATCATCACGTCAAATAACTACAAGGTCTTTCGTTTCACTTACAGAATAAGCAACGGCAGACCCGATTCTCATCGTTCTATCTTCATGTCAACTCCCCATTGAAGACAACAAGAATACGTGTCTGAAAAATTGCCTAGACGAACAGCCTTACGCCAAGTAGCAACGCGAGCCACAAAGTAATCATTAATCACAAGATACGCCAGATAGACTTCCACCAAGGTCGTTCGTGTGCTTGACTATCTGCCATCAGACACCCAATCACGCCAAATGACCGGTGTGTGCTATCTGGACTCTCACTAATGCCACCTCACCAAACTGCAACGGAATATCCCCCACTCCACGAAGCCCCAAAAGCCGCGCGGCCCTAGATCCCAGGTGGACACTTCCATTTACCTGAGGGATTCTCATCGAAGTCCTCAATACTGGTGGCCCAGGCCCACTCGCTGATGCGGCGGCTGGCATCGATGATGCCCTGGCGCTTGATCCAAGCATCTGGATCCAGGAGGCGTGCATGTTCGCGGTCCGGACTGTCCGTGGTGGCCGTGGACCTCTCCGTGGTGGTCGTCTGGTCATCTGTGGTGGTCTCCACCGAACTGGTCCAGCCCGAGGTGTGCGAGGAACCCGAGTCATTGCTCTGGCGGCGATCGAGGATCGAACTTCGGTACTTGAAGCTCTCGAGGAAATTGTCAATCTCCTCCTCGATTTTGTGGTTTTTGAAGTCGTGGTGGTTGAGGGCGATGGCTCCGTTGGGCTTGTTGGCAGGAAGGTCAAAGTCACTGTAGTCAGATCCCGACATGACTATCACAAACACCAGACATGGCGGTTGCCTAAGGCAATGGTTGTATTCTTTACACCCAGGAAAGTTCGTTTCACACACACCTAGGTACGTCAATCTATCTAAGCTAGCTCAACGCACAAGAGAGCGTTCATCCCATCTTGTCCCGGGAGGAGGGCACTCGCGAAGTTGAGACAACGTAACGGCGGATGTGCAGCTTTTCTCACTTTGTTTTTGGACAGTCTTTCCTAGGTGTACGGAACTGGCGAATAACGTTGGCCAAAAAACATAAACAGTTTGTTCACATAAAAGCAACCTGAGATTAGTTTGTAAACAAATTGCACGCCATGCTGAAACAACGGATTTAACACTGATTTGTCATATCAACGAGGTGCGAGTGTAGCAAAGCCTTCTGAGTTGTGCTATCTCCACTTCACGACAGCTTCGTGGATGAGTTGCACGTCAAATTTGCGGTACATCCTGTGTGGCAGGACGTATATCAGGAAAGCCGGTGAGCTGTGAACTTCACACCTTCGCAAAGTCATTCCCAATTCTACGTGAAAGCAGCAGAGGAACATTAGAAATCACTGTTGAAATCAAACCGTAAATCCTCAAGGTGAAGCAGAGACTCACCTACTAACTAGAAGCGTAGCCACCTGTAGTCACTGCTATAACTAGTCTAACTGCAGGGCAAAAGCAACTACAAGCTGTCGTATTCACATAGTTTCAGTGTTTTTTTTGGAATACGAATATGCTATCCATGATGCTTGCTGTGAAATCTCGAAACACTTTCTCCGTGAACCTGTAACATCCAAATACCATTCCAACAGCGATAACGATGCGGCACTCCTTAGGAATCACTAGCTGTACTTTCCGAATTCCCACGCAGCCTTTCACGCGAAGTCATCGCCACCAGGAAACCACCAGCGTCGATCCGGGCAGAGCCTACCACGAGCCGAAACAAACACACAAGCACGTCCAGGTCGAAGCCGATTCCTGCAATGCCCGGCATGACACAGCGTGCGTCTATCTCTTCTGACAGGGAGATACGACACTAGCCGTCTCCATCCAACCAAGGCGATGGTGGTAGGGTGGACAGCACTCACAGCGTTCTGATAGACCACTGCGGTCCCAAAGAGAGGGACGGAGCAGGTGGGGTCGCAAAAGTACGAAACCACGTTGTCATTACAATATGTACTGTAACAAGTTGCC
>JAWQFJ010016483.1:42500-60000 GCA_034096865.1 Theodoxus fluviatilis | reverse complement strand
GGGAGAGGGGGGAGGGGGGAGGGGGAGAGGGGGGGGAGAGGGAGAGGGAAGACAAGTTATTGAAACCTCTCACCTGATACATCTGAACTTGGCATCCAAAGGATTGAGGTTCAAAGATGCTATTAGTTGGGTAAGAAAATCATAGGTTAGTTACAAAGGATTTTTCCTACAGAAGAGATTTCATTAGCAATCATATTTCCAGATGCTTTTGCAATTCTCCCTATTTTATCACCATCTCTTGTGGACAGATTCCTTACCTCACAACAACTAAGAAAAATACTTCCTAAGAGAGATTTGGGTGGGGGAAAATTGTGGTTAAAGTAACATGAAAATGGGTCTTTCCATTTTAGAAAAGACCAGATTGAACAAAAACCTAACTTTCTTTCACTGAAAATGCTTTATTAAAAAATTAAATAGCATTTTAACTGAGTGCTCATAAGGCAAGGAGCATGGGACAGCACATAGTTCATTGTTTAGCTTCAACTTCTTTCTTTTCAGACTTTCCTTCTTCTTTATATATGCATGATCAAAAATGAAAGTCTCGGTTCAGCAGGAAAAAAAAGAGCCAGTCAGGTTGCCATAACCTTTTTTTTTTTAGAGGGGGGGGGGGGGGGGGGGGGGGGAGTGAGAGGAGGAGGACTTGGTAGACTTCTCACACATTCCTCTGTGCAAGAAGCTGTTAGTGAGCCAGCCTTCCACTGTGTTTTGTGGTGCATATGGCCTGTTCATATTCAGTGCTTTGGAGGCAGGTGTTACATGACTCACTGTAGTGAAAGCAGACTGTCCACCACCATTAGCATTCCCAGCTATTCAATGCACAGGCACAGAAAACCCTTTTGTTGACAGCATGCCGAAAAGAACATAATTATGAAAAAACACCAATTAAAATGTTTTTAAAAGGTCATGGTTAAGGTGTGGTTTTATCAAGCACCTCATCACCCATGTCAGGGTCTGAAACCACTTTACACTTTACCCCCTGATCACTGGGCCGCTTGATCAATCATTTACTCATCCATGCATTCTACTCCATTGCACAGTAATGCAGACACATTTTTTTAAGCTGAAGCTTTCCATCAAAGCATCTGCTGATTATATAAGTGACATGCTCATTCACAAAATATTACTATGGCTTTATGTTGAGGTCAATGACTTAATTGTCATGACAGAAAAATTGCTGACATAATAACACATTAAACTCATGCAATTTAAATGATTAAGATACTGCATTAAAATAAAAAATCTATTAAATCTACACTCATACTCATCACAAACAGATGTTGAATATCAAATAGTGAATACAATATTACATGACATAAGATACAGACTCACACACACACACACACACACACACACATACACACACACACACATACACACACACACACACACACACACACAATAATGCATAGATACACACACACACACACACACACACACACACACACATGCACGAGCATGCGCGTGGGTGCAATCAAATACATACATGTAGACATTCACATTCATATTCACACACATGCATGCACGTACGCACCCATGCATGCACACACTCACTCACACACACACACACACACACACACACACACACACACACACACACACACACACACACACACACACACACACACACACACACACACACACACACAAACAGGGTCACAACATAAAGTACGGCAAGGACTAATGCTGCCTATATGGTAATTGTTGCACGCACATTAACTTTATTCCTTGAGTTGAAAACTACAAGACATTCAGGATGATGGCTGCTCTTCCTTATTGAAGAGACTTTTGTCATAGTCTTTTGTCCTTCTTTCTATCATTGCTTTTAATCCTTAAGTTTGTTTTCTGTCACTTTTTATCCTAGTGCTTATGAAATGTTTTCAAGAAATGCTCCACTTTTTCCTGCACCTTGTGCTGCTTATTGTCCAGGGCCCGTATTCACAACGGCGATTTATCTTTTTAACACTCGATTTATCCCCTAGCCCCGCGTTATCTTGATTGGTTAGATAAGGTACACTCGTCAGAGGATCCTAGGTTGCGCTTTGCTATATATACTGGTTTCCAGCCAAGGGAGAGCGGAACATGCAGTTGGAATCGTCTGAGTTTAGAGATAAATCGGAGTTAACATAAATCGCCGATAAATCGCCGTTGTGAATACGGGCCCAGGTGTACATGTGTAAAGTAAGCTGTTAAGCAACCATGTTTGGAAAAAAAGTTTGGAAGTCTGTTTTAATTTTTAATGTGGTCAACTATCTATTATGGGCTAGAAGTTATGAACACAGACCTTGCTAGCTTGCAATTAGAAAAAAGTTACGATGGTTAGCTTGTAATTGCAGTGATGCAGGGAGAAACAGGTGTATGTACCCAAGCATAATACTGAATTTTCCTTGTCTCTTTTGTGTGAAGTGAAGAAAAGCGAATTCTTTTTGGCAATAACATTTTACTTTGTCTTTGTCTTTTTTCTTTTTTTAAATACAAATTTATATTAAACTAGAAAAAAAATGTTCTAACATATATACACACTGGATTGTTAGCAAAATACATCATATGCTAGACAATAAATAGATGTAGATATAGACAAATATAGACACAGACAGACCAACAGATAGACGGACGGATGGACAGACGGACCGACGGACAGATGGACGGATGGACGGATGGACAAGGGGAAGGATAGACAGAATAAAATAGAATGTCCAGCCAAGAGGAAAACAAGTGAAGTGTACCTTTCACAGTAGTTATCATTAGAACTGCGACAGCTGTGCACATGTGAGTTCCAAATTTTGGAAGAACAACAAACCTTGTGGCTGCTAACAAAAACTGAAATATTTGAATAAAGCAAAATGGGCAAATACAATTCAATGATGTGCAGAACCCTGTATCATTTGCTGCCACTACCACAACCACCCACCCCTCCCCCATCCTCATCCACCCCACTCACATTCCCTCTCCCCTTTCTTTTTATCCTTGATTTAATGTAGAGAATATTACTTTATTGAAAAATAACTTCTATTGTTATCAACTACAGGGTTTGTTGTTCATCCAAACTTTGGAACTTACATTTGCATTCGTTTACAACCCCAGCAGCATTTCACACCTATAAATCAGAACAGTTGTGTGATACTGATGAGAAATGTCACCACTGAATGTATAACCATGAATTCATACAGGTCCATGCACTAGCTCCACTGTTCCCATTTGAATAAAGGCCTATCAGTTTTGCACTCTGGTTTCTAGCAGTCTGTATGAGACAGGAAGAGAGTTCAGGGAGAGTGAGATCCAGCGAGGGAATGTCTAATTTGACTTGACCCAGCCTGTTGGTGCAGACACCGACAGTCTGTTTGACCATCAGGCCAAACTGGACATGCAAGCATAGGGGAGTGTGAGGTCCTCATCAGACCTCTCCCTTTTCACAACAACTGCATAGCATCTTGGTGCCAGACATCCTCTCAAACAGCCTGCTGTGAACAACACAACACCGGCACACTGGTAGCCATTCAAATCCACACAGGAGTGTGCACATTGGACAATGACATCTCTACAAGCCGTAAGTTTTGTAGATATAAAAAAGCAAAACAAATGACATATTTTATTCCAGCAAGGTTATGTTATGCCTTCAACTACTACATTCTGAACTTTTTAGACCCCCTAACATTTGCTTCATCTATACTTGTGAGAGCAGGTTCTTTATCTTCCCTTTTATCTACCCACATGCTCACCACAACCACTATCCTCCAGTCCACCCATCTCTCACTCCAATTCCCCACTCCCCAACCCTCTTGTTAGAGAAGCATAGGGTACTTGTTCCTTTTCTGTTCTTTCTAGCCAGAAGTTAAAGGGTGCACCCTTTCCAGGGCATAACAGTTGACTGCAAACCATTTACCCTCCATATAAACATTTAGCTTATGTCATTAGCATTCAATTCCAGTGTAGAGCCATAGAAAAAAATTCCCCTTTGTAAAATAGTTTTGGTATTAAGCTTGATTTACAGCTAATGAGACTTTGAGTCAGGTTTATATAGAGCATGACACATATGCATAGCATCACTCTGCATTCTCTTTGTGTATCAAACTGCAGCTAACTCACCATTTCCAAATAAGAAAGAGACAGAGATATTCAGCTCTTCCTTACGAGAACATAGGTAAGCATGTGAAAATGTGTGCTTGGAAGATGAATTGATCACTTAGTCAACAAAGATGGAAAGGAGACCAGTGCTGACAGCTGTAATTCAAACACCCACAAGAAATAATTTGCACTGACTCTTCTAACACACAATTATGTCATCTCATTAATATACCCATAACTACAAGAATATGTAACATTCATACATGCATTAATACATACATGCTTACACACAATCATATACATACATACATACATACATACATACATACATACATACATACATACATACATACATACATACATACATACATACATACATACATACATACATACATACATACATACATACATACATACATACATACATACATACATACATACATACATACATACATACATACATACATACATACATACATACATACATACATACATACATACATACATACATACATACATACATACATACATACATACATACATACATACATACATACATACATACATACATACATACATACATACATACATACATACATACATACATACATACATACATATCAAATCACTTTATTGCCAAAATAGGAAACATACAATTTTCCAATATGCATTACATGTGCACGCTCGGATGTTTACCCAGTTCTTCTCAAAGCCAGTAATCTCCTACATTGATATTGAACTGCTTGTCCCACCACAGCTGCTGGGATTTACTCGGCTTCAAAAGGGATACCTCTGTTTGGATTTAATGTTCCCATCGGTTCATCAGGTGACCTCTTCTTGCCCAGACTCGTCGGGACCCGATCATCACTGATACACTGAGATATTTTGCTAAGCTTTTGCCGGTACGTCTGGACAAGCCTAGCAGTTGTAGACCTGATACCACGCGGTGGTGAACAGTACCGAGGGAACCTATCACGAGCACGATGAGTTTGCTGGAGAAACCTGCCTTACTCAGCTGGGTGCATAGTGGTACATACTTGCGGAATTTGTGGTCATAACAGGTGTCGATGAATGCATCAAACGGATTGGACACTTCAATCACAAAAGCCATAGATCTACTGTGATCGATGAAACACAGGTCTGGCTTGCTCGTATCCAAGTCATTACCGTCCAGGGACACCCTTTGGTTCTGAAAGACTTGGCAGAACTCGGTCACCACTGACCTAGACAGCGCTTGCAGCACGAGCTCGACACAGCGGTCATGCCGCTCCGTGTAGAGCCCGCGCAGTCGTCTGCAGCTGTTCAGTGCGTGAGAGTTCGTATCAGAGTGAAATCCGCATAACAAGCATTCTCGCTGGTAAGATTCAGGGTAGTATGTCTGGTTTACCGCGTTGGTCTCGAGAAGCTGAAGGCGACCTTTCACCACAAAGCGCGTCAGATGGTCAGTAATGGCATTATTCTTCAAATGCTCATTGGAGCTCGACATATCAGCGTGTGGCAGAGCCTCACGCAGTAGCCTCCCCTGTTGTCTCAGCTCCCTCCAGTGTTGTAGCGAAGTTTCCATTTGTTGGATTTTCATTGCAGTGAACAGGCTTCTCGGGTCCGTGTAGCGGAAGTGGATGACATCCTCCTCCGACACTGGCACTGCTACGCTGTACAGGCTTCTGTCACTGTCATAGTGCAGTTTGACTCTCAGCCTGTTGCATAGCTCATTCATTTCAACGAAAATCGATTTGGGCCAGTTCACTTTGGACTTCTTGTCCAACTTTCCACCTTCACTTGTTTTGTACCCGCCAAAGTTATCTTCTTCGGGGTCTGTAACTGCAGGGACTTTTCTTTTTTCCATGTGGAGTGTGAAGCTGTGCCTTGCTGCTGCTCTTACATGGGGGTCATCGCTGTTCAGGACAGAGAGGAGGAAGGATACTCGTTTGGCGTGATACATTGTGCTGGGTCTGATCACTCCCCAGCCCTCCTTCCTTTCTCGATGTGAAGATCTGCGCTCTGGTGGACGAGCTGTTGAGCTTTAGGTTGTCTCTAATGAAGTCAACCACTTTGTCTTCGAGCTCTTTAAGCATCTTCTCTGTGAACAGCATGTTTGGGTGGTAGAAATTTAGTTCAGATAGAGCCATAGTATTCACCGCGTCGATTTTCTTGTTGACTGGGAGTGGAGCTCGGTTTATTTTCTCGATGGTATCGATGAAGCGTACTAGGATTTCTTGAAGTTGCTGTTTGGCTGATGTGTTATCCAGCCCAATCTGGAAGCCTAAGTACCTATAGTCATCAGTCTTGCCGAGCCTAGGGATCTCAGCACCTTGAATCCTCAGAGAGACTTTCTGCGTGGCGTCTTTCTTCGCCCAGTTGTTCCCACTTCTTTGGGCATGAACCAAGGCACACTTTGCGTGCTTGACTTCCATGCCGGAGTATTGAAGGAACTGCTCTGTTTTCTTCATCATCTCCAGAATGTCAGGCTCCTGTGTAGCAGTCATGCAGACGTCATCCATGTAGGCTTGACAAGGTGCGGGGAGGGAGACACGGGGGAATGGGTGTTCTAGCCATCTCAACCAGGGGTCCATTGATTGGATAAAAGCGATCGCAGACCACGGGCACCCCTGGATGATTCCTCGTGCTCTGGTGATCTTAGGGGTGAGCGCTCCTCTTGTCTGCACCTGGAATGTTGAGTCAGTGTATATGTCTCGAGTGATTTCGACGATCTGCTGAGGATATCCGGCTCTCTCCATTGCCTCCACCAAAATTCTATGGTCCACACTTCCATAGGCGTCTCGAATGTCTACAAAGGCTGTAAAGAACTTGCCCGAGGTGTGTTTGAAGTCTTCAATTGCAGTCTTCAAGCTGTAGACATGTTCTTGAAGTCCATTTCTGGGCAGTGAGCCCTTTTGTCTGTGCGAGAGCCTATTTGTTGCCATGATCCACGGTAGCATTCTGCTTTGTATTAGCTTCATGTAGATCTTGTACAGGGAGGTCAGAAGAGAAATCGGGCGCCAGTCGCTCGGGTCAGTGGAGTTGTGTTCTTTTTTCGGTAACAGGGTGATCGTCGCGTGCTTCCAATCCGATGGAATCCTGCTATTTCTCCAGCAGATGTTGAAAATTGCTGTGATGGTGTTGAGGAGCCTGACTAGGTTTCTCTTCAGGAATCCATATTCTACTCCATCATAGCCTGAACTGGTGTTGGTCTTCAGGTCTTTCACTATCGTACGGACTTCCTCGTTGGTGAATGGGTCCAGATTCACCCCAAGTTCTGGTGTTAATGGGTCAAGGCTTGCCGGCCAGGGTTGTCGGGGCAAAGGGTACTGCAGGATCTTCTCGCTTTTCTCGGTGTAAAACTGGGTCAGCGTGTCTGGGTCAATGGGGCAGACGGTTCGTGGCGGGATCATGCTGTTGTTCATGATGATGTCACATACATACATACATACATACATACATACATACATACATACATACATACATACATACATACATACATACATACATACATACATACATACATACATACATACATACATACATACATACATACATACATACATACATACATACATACATACATACATACATACATACATACATACATACATACATACATACATACATACATACATACATACATACATACATACATACATACATACATACATACAAATGCATATATACATACCTGAAATCACACATATACACATATACACGAACATACAAACACTCAAACTTATATACATCCAAACAGATCACTACAGTGCTGCCATGATAATGACACAACACAGTACATGCCCATGAGTTCTCTTAAAAACATTTTTGTATTAGTCTGCAATCAAGACCCAGTTTAGATGGCTAAGAACTTGTGTAAACAAATTTTCATTCATTACCATATGAATCTCAAAATGTACATTGTTTGCAGTGCAGTCAATTGACATATCATTATTTGTTGTCATGGAATCTGGCAGAAGAAGATAGTTTAACTATCCAACTTTTTGTGAGTTCACTTGTCTCTCTGTCTGCCTGCCTGCTCATTCATCTGCATGTGTATGTGTGTGAATATGTGTGTGAATTGTGTTTGTTGTGTGTGTGTGTGTGTGTGTGTGTGTGTGTGTGTGTGTGAGTATTTGTGTGAGCATGTGTATGTGTGCCTGCCTGCCTGCCTGCCTGCCTGCCTGTCTGTCAGTTTGTCTGTCTGCCTGGATGCCTGTCTGTGTGTGGCTCTCTCTCTCTCTCTCTCTCTCTCTCTCTCTCTCTCTCTCTCTCTCTCTCTCTCTCTCTCTCACTCACTCTGTGTGTGTGTGTGTGTGTGTGTGTGTGTGTTTGAGTGTGTGTGTGTGTGTGTGTGTGTGTGTGTGTGTGTGTGTGTGTGTGTGTGTGTGTGTGTGTGTGTGTGTGTGTGTGTGTGTGTGTGAGTCAACAGCATAAATGAGAAGTCACAAGTGGTAAGAGAGTGTGGGGCACTGTTTCACTCTGCATACTATAAGTCAACAATATCAAGGATAGCAGTGCAGAACTGCTATACAAAATACAGGAAGTACTTCGAAAGCCCAAATTATGCAAGAGATGACTACAAAGAAAACAGGAAGAGTTCATGAATAAAGCTTAGTGACATAGCGTGATAAATTAGGAACACAACACACATTGTGGGTATGGGCTGTGCACAGAGTAAGCCTTCCGTGTCAGCTCGACTTTTAAAATTAATTCCCGGCATGAAATGACAGAGCCTCGTGACCCAGCTCCTGCGGCTCCGTTCGGTCCGTCTCGCATCTCTCAAGAGGGATGGAGGAATCAATGAAGGCCCACTCCCATCTGTCGTATCACTTTGGACTTGAATAGATCCCAGTCAACGTGTCCTCGACCAAATCAATGCAAAGAGAAGGCAGGTTGGCTGCCTGGCTGCTTCCCCCAACTGCACAACTCGCAGGTCGTCGTACTTTCGTGCGACCTCCGTCAAATCGCGGTAATATAAGTACCCACCACATTTTGGTCATAAAATTTTATATTTGAATAAACTCGCACTTGTACAAAACGTCAGTCAGAACTGCCAGGCGGGACACTTTCACTGCGCGTATACCTCTCCAGAACTAAAATTGGCTGGATGGGAATGTCCCATTGAAGGTACTACGTACGTTATCAAATACTACAGGCTGTTATCATTATAAGAGGCGGCTTCTGTACAGGTGTTCAGATCGTAAAGATGGTTGTAGAAAGAAAAGCGGATACTCACATGAGCGTAGGGGTGACTACTTTAGGCAGATAGATTGCATCAAAGTACTCGAACTCTAGGTCGTGTCGCCTTAGTCGCCCCGCCCGCACACCTGGCAGACAGGTAAAAACCAAGGGAACGCTACTCTGGGTGACATTCCGCACTATACTCTCCCCTTGGTTGTCAAGGGCGCCATGTTGGATGTTTAGCAGACAGACATACGTTGTCGCATCACGCCCGTGTCGGTTGTAGTCAGCTAACGGTACAGAGATGGAGGAAGAGAGTACGCCACCCGATGTGACTACCAGTGATCAAAGCAAAACAGATCTTCCGCAGGATTATTCGGAGAAGATAGAAGAAAAGGAGAATACTTACATCATTAGGCCAAACTTCGGACACAAGTATGTGCATGCTTCACTCACTGTAGACGCTGCAAACGTTCATCGAGTGTATATATATATGTGTCTGTTGCATGTTCCATTGCATAGTTTCCGCTAAATGAAGATCAGAGTTCGTCTCGAAAGTTTTGAAACGTCCTCCTATAGTATTGAGACTTATTGCTAACTTTATGAATCGATGTTGTCATGCAAACGTAATGCTGATTTCTTCATAAGAGAAAAGGGTAGCTGGTTGAATCGCACAAAAATAATGCTAACCTTGTCACTAGCGTCCCCCGAGACTCTCTCTCTCTCTCTCTCTCTCTCTCTCTCTCTCTCTCTCTCTCTCTCTCTCTCTCTCTCTCTCTCTCTCTCTCTCTCTCCCGCCCCTGCCTTCCATGAACGACTATGATCACCTTTGGTACACTCATGACCGTGATGATGTAGGGAAATAAATGTTGACAGTCTAGACTTTGGTTGCTAGTAATTATTATGTTCTCGAATGAAGGAGGTGGATGATATGATCACTGATACTGATTGATAGTCAGTATGGAGTGTTAATACTGCTTTTTTCCTTATGAAATTACAAGGATCTGAGAGCTCGCTCATCATGTTTCCACAGAAATCCATGAAATAATAGAAAGTTGTGCTCATCTCAAATGTATTGCTCGGTCCCAAAGATACTTAGCAGCTGTTAGACACATGTTTTACTGCTAGATCTTTTCCAGAGAAGATGAGTAGCGGATGCTAGGTGAGATGTGGTCAGTGTGAGCATCAGCTATGAACTAGCAACAGTGTCTCTCATGATTTTTCTCACCATCAAATGAACACAGCTACAGTTGTAGCAAACATTGTAACTTATCAAAAGTTAACATGTTTATGCAAATGTTTATGCATTGACCACCAAAAAAATCACTATGTTGATGTTTATTTAAATGGATTGTGTTTTTGTGAACATGTGCAAATGGAGCAAATGAATGCTTCAATTCATCAGGTGAAAGCAAGGCTGCAAATGGCTTGATGAGCAAATAACTGTCTCCTGTTGTCCGAGAACTCCCAACATTACAGCAGGATATGGCCCTAAGCCCTCCCCATTTCACCCAAACCCCATCCCATTTCACCCAAACCCCATTCCATTTCACCCCCACCCCATTTCACCCAAACCCCATTCCATTTCACCCAAACCCCATCCCATTTCACACACCACCCCCACCCCCACCCAATTTCACGCAAACACCATCCCATTTCACCCATCCCCCACCTCATTTCACCCAACCCCCTTCCCATTTCACCCAAACCCCATCCCATATCACCCAACCCCCTTCCCATTTCACCCCCACCCCATTTCACCCAAACCCCATCTCATTTCACACACCACCCCCACCCCCACCCCATTTCACGCAAACACCATCCCATTTCACCCATCCCCCAACTCATTTCACACAACCCCCTTCCCATTTTGCCCAATTCCTATCCCATTTCACCAAACCCCTACCCTGTTTCACCCAACTTCCACCCCATTTCATCCACACCCTTTCCATTTCGCCCATCCCCACCCCATTTCACCCCCACCCCATTTCACCGCCACCCCCACCCCATTTCACCCCCACCCCCATCCCATTTCATCCCCACCCCCATCCCATTTCATCCCCACCCCCACCCCATTTCACCCCCACCCCCATCCCATTTCATCCCCACCCCAACCCATTTCACTCAACCCCCATCCCATTTCACTCAACCCCTTCCCATTTCACTCAACCCCCTTCCTATTTCGCCCATCCTCACCCCATTTCACTCAACCCCCATCCCATTTCATCCCCACCCCCATCCCATTTCACTCAACCCCCATCCCATTTCACTCAACCCCTTCCCATTTCGCCCATCCCCACCCCATTTTACCCATCCTCACCCCATTTCACTCAACCCCCATCCCATTTCACTCAATCTCCATCCCGTTTGGCCCAACTCCAACCCCATTTCACCCACCCCACCCCATTTCACTCAACCCCCATCCCATTTCACTCAATCTCCATCCCATTTCGCCCAACTCCCACCCCATTTCACCCACCCCACCCCATTTCACTCAACCCCATCCCATTTCACTCAATCTCCATCCCATTTTACCCAACCCCCACCCCATTTCACCCACCCCCACCCCATTCACTCAACCCCCATCACATTTCACTCAATCCCCACCCCATTTCATCCATCCTCACCCCATTTCACTCAACCCCCATCCCATTTAACTCAATCCCCATCCCATTTCGCCCAACTCCCCCCCATTTCACCCACCCCCACCCCATTCACTCAACCCCCATCCCATTTAACTCAATCCCCATCCCATTTCACTCAACCCCCATCCCATTTCACTCAACCCCCATCCCATTTCACCCATCCCATTTCAACAAACCCCTACCCTGTTTCACCCAACTCCCACCCCATTTCACACACACACACACACACACACACACACACACACACACACACACACACACACACACACACACACCATCCCATTTACCCCATCCCCATCCCATTTCACACACACACACACACACACACACACACACAAACACACACACACACACACACACACACACACACACACACACACACACACACACACACCACACACACACACACACACACACACACCATCCCATTTACCCCATCCCCATCCCATTTCACACACACACACACACACACACACACACACACCATCCCATTTACCCCATCCCCATCCCATTTCACACACACACACACACACACACACACACACACACACACACACACACACACACAAACACACACACACACACACACACACACACACACACACACACCATCCCATGTCACCAAACTCCCACTCCATCTTCCACCCCCCAGAATCCCTCCTCCTCCTAAACTTATATTATCTCTTATCTGTTCTGTTGACTGATACATTCTCTGCTCTATCTTGATATATATTTTTTAGACAAAATGTTTGCTGATTGTTGATGTCATCCCTGATTGCAAGAGCATGATCATCTTATAATGTTTCTTTTGCTCACTAGGTTGATGCTAGATCTATACATCATGTACAGTTGCTCTTTTTCTCTTCTTTTATTCATCACTATATGAAAATTACTACTTACATTTAACTATGTGTGGTAACTGAGAAGCTGTAGGAAGAGCCACATGAAATGCTTGATGGTGACAGCCTGGTACTCTGGTTTAACAATGATGATGAATGTTTGAAGCTTCAGGAGTGAGTTTTTACATTTTGCCTTTTGAATGATTTAGAATCCGGTGTTTCTCATAACATTATGAACTCCTTAAGCTGCTATTGGTCCAAATGTTTTGTGCTGCTTTGGGGGGGGGGGGGGGGGGGGGGGGTCTGGTTCCCCTGTGGATTGGGGGTGAGAATAGACCCCCTGTATCTCCCTTCATGTAAAAGGTGAAAAGTGAGGGAGACCAAGACCTGGCTTGCTCCTACTCCGGCCATTTCTAGTGAATATTGTGATCAATGGTCTTGCATAGCCAATGAAGGCTGATAGGCTGTAACACTTCATTCATTCATTTATTTTGACAAATCAGTGACTATTCTATCCTTATCTGCACATGTCTGAAAGTGCTGATTTGGACAAATCAGTGACTATTCTATCCTTATCTGCACATGTCTGAAAGTGCTGATTTGGACAAATCAGTGACTATTCTATCCTTATCTGCACATGTCTGAAAGTGCTGATTTGGACAAATCAGTGACTATTCTATCCTTATCTACACATGTCTGAAAATGCTGATTTGGACAAATCAGTGACTATTCTATCCTTATCTGCACATGTCTGAAAGTGCTGATTTGGACAAATCAGTGACTATTCTATCCTTATCTGCACATGTCTGAAAGTGCTGATTTGGACAAATCAGTGACTATTCTATCCTTATCTGCACATGTCTGAAAGTGCTGATTTGGACAAATCAGTGGCTATTCTATCCTTATCTACACATGTCTGAAAATGCTGATTTGGACAAATCAGTGACTATTCTATCCTTATCTACACATGTCTGAAAATGCTGATTTGGACAAATCAGTGACTATTCTATCCTTATCTGCACATGTCTGAAAGTGCTGATTTGGACAAATCAGTGACTATTCTATCCTTATCTGCACATGTCTGAAAATGCTGATTTGGACAAATCAGTGACTATTCTATCCTTATCTACACATGTCTGAAAATGCTGATTTGGACAAATCAGTGACTATTCTATCCTTATCTGCACATGTCTGAAAGTGCTGATTTGGACAAATCAGTGACTATTCTATCCTTATCTGCACATGTCTGAAAATGCTGATTTGGACAAATCAGTGACTATTCTATCCTTATCTACACATGTCTGAAAATGCTGATTTGGACAAATCAGTGACTATTCTATCCTTATCTACACATGTCTGAAAGTGCTGATTTGGACAAATCAGTGACTATTCTATCCTTATCTGCACATGTCTGAAAGTGCTGATTTGGACAAATCAGTGACTATTCTATCCTTATCTGCACATGTCTGAAAGTGCTGATTTGGACAAATCAGTGACTATTCTATCCTTATCTGCACATGTCTGAAAATGCTGACCACTATCATCATATTTGCTGTTTTATAGGGATATGCCGCACAGTTCCTTTTATGTGTGTTTATCATTTCCTTCTTCATGGATGTGTTTTATATCCATAAAATAAAAATCAAATGGATAGGAAGAGATGACAGGCACTCCCTTCACCGTCCAGCCCATCTTCCTGGGTGAAGATTTCTGGTGACATGCTTAAAGGGAGGTAACTCTGCTCTTTGGCCAGCTCTCTTGAGTCAAAATACTTTTTCATGGTTATCCAGGAAACCATACACTCCAGTGAAATCATTGAATTTTTTGTCACATCATATCAGTCTTTGATTTTTTTTAAATCAATACAGATATTTAAATTGCTCGCACACATATATTACATTTACTGACAGTGTTTATACTGGATACGTCCGCATCTGTGTGATATATACATTCTACTGGATAGCATGCATTTCTATTGCCATTGCTTGACCTTTTAATCTGAGCTGCAATTATAATTTTGGTTTTTTTAATATTTCTTTTTCTTTGTTAAGGTTAAAAACAATTTCTATCTCGCTTAATAAAGTCAAATGAATGAATGACATATATACTGTATTTGTATTATGAAGTGGCTTTAGTGATATATTGTACAGGGCCCGTATTCACAACGGCGATTTATCTTTTTAACACTTGATTTATCCCCTAGCCCCGCGTTATCTTGATCGGTTAGATAAGGTACGCTCGTCAGAGGATCCTAGGTTGCGCTTTGCTATATATACTGGTTTCCAGCCAAGGGAGAGCGGAACAGGCAGTTGGAATCGTCTGAGTTTAGATATAAATCGGAGTTAAAATAAATCGCCGATAAATCGCCGTTGTGAATACGGGCCCAGTACACTATCAAGCACTGGCTCATAATTATACTGTTTCTAAAAATGTGGATCCATTTATGTTGATCACTTCAAGAGGAATCATTTACTGTAAAGTTGCTAGTCTGACACATGATCAAGCTGCATAACCTGTGCCACCTCTGGAAGATCCGTATGCAGAAAGAGCGATGAAGAAAGCCAAAGACATCAGGAAAGACTGAAACCACCCTCTTAATCACTGATATGAGATCCTGCCATTAGGGAAGAGATTCCAGGCTGCAATAACCCGAATGGAGAGGTTTCGGAAATCATTCGTCCCCGACTCCATAAGACTCTTAAATAAGGCTAGACCAAACATTTATAAGGGCAAAGCTCATTCTTTTTCATATAAGTGAACAGCAATCAGTGCAGAGGGAGGGAGAGGGATTGGGGGGGGGGGGGGGGGGGGGGGGGGGGGGGGGTTCGGAAGAAAGGTAGGGGAAGGAGCAGTGGAGAGAAAACAGCCCAAGAAATGTGCTATGAAGTTTGTTTTCTTTACTTTTGTAAATAGTCACACCGTTTTCACTGTTTCCATTGTATTCATCCCAAAAAATGTCTTAATTATTTTAAAAAACTTTATGTGTACATATGTTTGTCATAAACACTTGTGTCTTATACATGTATGTGCTGGACAAGATAAATTCATGAAAAGGCAACAAATAAAGTATTTGTATAGATCTGTATAATCCGACCACCCCTGTTTGGGTTAATTTGTGATGCACGCATGGTGGTTCATCAGTTTTTATAAACATAAAGGTGTCAGCTGCACTGCAGATGAGCCTGCAGCCAAAATTCATATGTACAGAGATGTGTGTGTGTCCAAGGAAAAATGTGGGTAAAGTGTTTTTAAAAAAGACAAATTGCAAGTTTATATAGTTTTTCCACATGCATTTGAGAAAAAATTTATATTTATGGCATGTTTGATTAATAAATAGTATTCTAGCGTACTGTTATAGAAATACATATGTGACATAGCCCTCCAGCAACTTTTATATGAGTCTTCTTGAAAACTGTTCTGGCAACTTTAGCTGTTTTACCTAATTAGACTCTCATATGTTGTAATGATGGATGTCTGGCCATTTTGGCATTGTCTTAAGTCTTCAGGGTAGATCTTGTTTATTTAGCATAGATCTGTAAAAAAAAGTCAATGAAAAAAAGCACATCACTGCCTCACATCTGCATTCATGTAGCTGCCAGTAATTATGACTGATAAAGTTATCTCCCTTATGGTAACAAGCTTTATTATTCGAAGAAAGGGAGCAGTGTGTGGAGTTACACGTCAATCTCTAAGCAGAGATGATCCATGAAAATGTGATGGTATTTATTCAGTAATACCACTGCAAAACTTTCAACTTGTCTCTCAATTGTTAAATGAACAAATAAGAAACAAGTATGTGAATGAATGAATTAAAAAAATAGTTAATATTTCATGCACTTGTAGTTTTAGCCATCATTCTAAGTTAGCTGCTAATTCCATTCTTAAGATCAGCCCCGAAATGACTGACATTTTGGCCTCAAAAAGTAATTAAATTGACCATGATTTTTTTACTCACATGCGAAGCAAAAGTGAGTCTATGTACTCACCCGTTTCGTCCGTCTGGGCATCCGGGTGTCCGAAAACTTTAACGTTGGATTTTTCTTGGAGACTATTAAGTCTATCAATACCAAATGTGGAATGATGGTGTATGATGACAAGGCCTCAAAAAACATACAAAGTGACTTGTCCTTGCTTCAAGTGCTTCAAGGTCAAGGTCGCAGGGGCCATAAATGTTGTCTAAAAAACAGCCATTTTTCACATTTTCTCAATTTTCTCTGAAGTCTTTGAGATTGGATACCTGACCTATATATGGTATATAGGGCAAAGTAAGCCCTATCTTTTGATACCAGTTTGGTTGACCTTGCTTCAAGGCCAAGGTCTCAGGAGCTCTTCAAAGTTGGATTGTATACATTTTGAAGTGATCTTGACCCTGAACTATGGAAGATAACTGTTTCAAACTTAATAATTATGTGAGGAACATGTTATACTTTCATCATGAGACACATTTGGTCACATATCATCAAGGTCAAGGTCACTTTGACCCTTATGAAATGTGACCAAAATGGGGTAGTGAACCACTAAAAGTGACCATATCTCATGGTAGAAAGTGCCAATAAGCACCATTGTGCTTCCTATGTCTTGAATTAACAGCTTTGTGTTGCATGACCTTTGATGACCTTGACCTTGGGTCAAGGTCACATGTATTTTGGTAGGAAAAATGTGTAAAGCATTTCTTAGTGTATGATGTCATTGGTAGGTTTAGTTGTTTGACCTTGACGTTGAATGTCACCTGAAGGTCAAGGTCATATAAAGGTCAAGGTCAAGCATGTGAGTCGTATGGGCTTTTTTCCC
>JAWQFJ010016483.1:5000-35000 GCA_034096865.1 Theodoxus fluviatilis | reverse complement strand
AAGTTCAATACTTGAACTGGCCTGTCCCAATAGTCATAAGTACTTGAAGACTGTGACACTGTTGACCCAATCTCAATGGGTTATGAGATTAACAGAAGAAACTTTCTGTAATACAGCATCGCGTGATCTCACCAACTGACATTCTTCCTGTCCAGCATATAGTCCACCCCTAGGGAATTTCCTGAGTGGAACTTCATTGATTGGTAAATATTGAACACTGCTGTATGGGGCATCTCCTGTGACTTTAAAATCTTTGGACTGTGACTGTATCATCGTCATTGCTACTGTTGTCATCATTATTGTCATATATGTTGTTGTCATTGTTATTGTTGCCATTGTCATCATTGTTGTTGTTGTTGTTGTTGTTGTTGTTTTTGTCATTGACATGATGTCATAACTTTGTGTAATTGTTTTCAAATCTGTTGCCAGGTTCCGGCCAGCCATCGTGAAGGAGTTGATTCACCAGGTGCTGAATGACCAGCTGACAGGAAAGGTGTACAGTGTGGAGGACACCACAGAATGGACGAGGAATATCACAGACGAAATCAAGAAACGCCTGAAAGGTAAGTTCCACTTGCAAGACACGGTCTCCTTGGTTTTGCCTTTATGGCTGCAGTTCCCTCCCTTCGTTTGTAGGAGTTATTTCCCCTTTGCTAGTGTAAGCTCTGAGATGATAGTTGTTTTGATTTGTTCGATTTTCTTCATGAGAGTTCATGCTTTACATACATACTGGAATGTTTTTTTGAGCTTGCATGTGCAATTGTCATAATTCAAGCTTTTGAATTCTAAAGGTGGCTATTATGTCAAAGTTATGCAGCAAAGTCAGTAACCCATACATTTTCATTAACCCTGTCATAACGTTTGATTCTTATGAACACTTTTAAGAATACATTTGATACGAGTTAGAAACAGTCAGACATCTACTTTAGCAATATATGTTTTAGTGCCATGAGATTTGGAAGGAAAAAAAGGAGGGGGAGGGGGGGAAGGGGGGGAAGTAGTTTTCAGCAAAGATTGAATCATGTTGATATTTGGAAGCTTTTTATGATCCAGATCTGGGCTACGACCGATACAAGTTTGTTGTACAAGTTGTCATCGGGGAGCAGAGAGGAGAGGGTGTCAAGTAAGTATGATTACTTTCTAAGTAAAGGAGCCATTTTCAAAAATCTTTAAAGAGGTGAACTGGATGCAGAGCACCGGCACATTTGGGCTGAATATTCTCTAAGGTGATGTTCCTCAGAGACCAGACCTATTTGAGTAGCCTTGTGGACTTTAACATGTTTCATAAGTCTTATAGTTTGTACCTTGACAGTATCATTGTAGGATTTCCAATTTCTTCATATGAATTGATGATGATGATGATGATGATGATGATGATGATGATGATGATGATGATGATGATGATGATGATGATGATGATGATGGTGGTGATGATGATGATGATGATTATGATGATGATGATGATGATGATGATGATGGTTGTGGTGATGATGAAACTAATCTGTCTGTTGATACTACTGTTTTGCTGCTGCTACTGCTGTCAGCAGTAATGATTTTGATGACAATATGAAGACTATTTTTATTGACTCACATGCGAAGCAAAAGTGAGTCTATGTACTGAGCCGTGTCGTCCGTCCGTCCGGGCGTCCGTCCGGGCGTCCGTAAAAAACTTAAACGTTGGATTTTTCTCGGAGACTATTAAGTCTATCAACACCAAATGTGGCATGATGGTGTATGATGACAAGGCCTCAAAAAACATACATAGTGACTTGACCTTGCTTCAAGGTCAAGGTCACAGGAGCCATAAATGTGGTCTCAAAAACAGTCATTTTTCCCATTTTCCCAATTTTCTCCCACGTTATTGAGATTGGCGACCTTAGCTACAAGTGGTATATAGGTCAAAGCAAGCCCTATCTTTTGATACCAGTTTGGTTGACCTTGCTTCAAGGTCAAGGTCACAGGAGCTCTTCAAAGTTGGATTGTATACATATTTTGAAGTGACCTTGACCCTGAACTATGGAAGATAACTGTTTCAAACTTAATAATTATGTGGGGCACATGTTATACTTTCATCATGAGACACATTTGGTCACATATCATCAAGGTCAAGGTCACTTTGACCCTTATGAAATGTGACCAAAATGGGGTAGTGAACCACTAAAAGTGACTATATCTCATGGTAGAAAGTGCCAATAAGCACCATTGTGCTTCCTATGTCTTGAATTAACAGCTTTGTGTTGCATGACCTTGGATGACCTTGACCTTGGGTCAAGGTCACATGTATTTTGGTAGGAAAAATGTGTAAAGCATTTCTTTGTGTATGATGTCATTGGTAGGTTTAGTTGTTTGACCTTGACCTTGAAGGTCACCTGAAGGTCAAGGTCATATGAAGGTCAAGGTCAAGCATGTGAGTCGTATGGGCTTTGCCCTTCTTGTTATTAATACTTTTGTTGTTAATTAAAAGAGTATATCACATAGAGCTGCTTGAAGTCCCCTTCATCATCTGGAACCCATAGATGCTGGGTTTTGGGGGACTGCTGCAGTTTATTATATGATTATATTATGATATTATGTGACCCCTTCTGTGAAATCCACTGCTGAATGAATCTTGTAACACAGTACAACTGACTTACATGAAGTCCGACACTGGAAACAGTATGCAAATGTGACTATGCAGGAGAAACAAGGTTGAAGTCAGCAAAACAGTTTTTGACTCACATGCGAAGCAAAAGTGAGTCTATGTACTCACCCGTTTCGTCCGTCCGGGCATCCGGGCATCCGTTTAAAACTTTAACGTTGGATTTTTCTCTGAGACTATTTAGTCTATCAACACCCAATTTGGCATGATGGTGTATGATGACAAGGCGTCAAAAAACATACATAGTGACTTGACCTTGCTTCAAGGTCAAGGTCGCAGGGGCCATAAATGTTGTCTAAAAAACAGCCATTTTTCACATTTTCTCAATTTTCTCTGAAGTTTTTGAAATTGGATACCTCACCTATACATGGTATAGAGGGCAAAGTAAGCCCTATTTTTTGATATCAGTTTGGTTGACCTTGCTTCAAGGCCAAGGTCACAGGAGCTCTTCAAAGTTGGATTGTATACATATTTTGAAGTGACCTTGACCCTGAACTATGGAAGATAACTGTTTCAAACTTAATAATTATGTGGGGCACATGTTATACTTTCATCATGAGACACATTTGGTCACATATCATCAAGGTCAAGATCACTTTGACCCTAATGAAATGTGACCAAAATGGGGTAGTGATCCACTAAAAGTGACCATTTCTCATGGTAGAAAGTGCCAATAAGCACCATTGTGCTTCTTCCTATGTCTTGAATTAACAGCTTTGTGTTGCATGACCTTGAATGACCTTGACTAAGGCCACATGTATTTTGGTAGGAAAAATGTATAAAGCATTTCTTAGTTTAGTGTATGATGCCATTGCTAGGTGTAGTTGATTGGCCTTCACCTTGAAGGTCACCTGAAGGTCAAGGTCATGTAAAGGTCAAGATCAAGGTCAAGCATGCGAGTCGTATGGGCTTTGCCCTTCTTGTTGAGAAAATGCAGAGAAAACTCATCAGCACACTATGTTATGTACTGGCTTTCCAGAACTTCAGTTTTTCTATAAGGATGCTGTTTTCTCTGGCATGTGCATGAATGAATAAATATTAGTGTGGTTGAAAATTTTCTCCTTTTTTCCAACTGTAGCCCTGTTTCCCCATGCACAACCACAACTAAATCAAATGTAAATGTTTTGCACACATCATGTGGTAATCCTTCTCTGTTTCTAGGATGGCCTGCAGGTGTTTCTGGGACTCTGACACAGACAACTATGCACAAGATATATTCATGAATGTAAGGAAAAGTTTGTTGTTGTCATTGTAGTTGGTATGATATGAAAACCATGATGTCATCATGGGATGTATTGGTGCTGGTTCCATAATTCATTAGCATGCAGATATGACAGTTTCTCTATCATTTAAAGTTGTTCTTTCGGTGTCATTACAATTGTTCATATTTTATTTATGCACGCAACATTTAAAGCAAACATGGAGCAAACTTTGGGAACAGAGAAGAGAGAAAGCAATAGTGAAGGAAAAAGCAGAAAGAGAGAGAGAGAGAGAGAGACAGAGAGAGAGAGAGAGAGAGAGAGAGAGAGAGAGAGAGAGAGAGAGAGAGAGAGAGAGAGAGAGAGAGAGAGAGAGAGAGAGAGAGAGAGAGAGAGAGAGAGAGAGAGAGAGAGAGAGAGAGAGAGAGAGAGAGAGAGAGAGAGAGAGAGAGAGAGAGAGAGAGAGACAGACAGAGAGAGAAAGAGAAAGAGAGAGAGAGAGAGAGAGACAAATGGGACAGGGAGATAGAGACTAGCCAAATATGCAGATATGTATACATTGTAGAGAGATGTTGATAAAATGAGGCACTGCAAGTATACCCCAAACATGTCTGCAGATTCAGATACATGGACATTCACAAAGAACTTGACAAGGAAACACTGAGATGCAGAATCTGATGATGACAAACTAATGGGTGAACACATTAGTCACATGTATGCATGCTCTTGCATGCACACACTCATGCATGCACATGTGCACACATTTGCACACTTGCATGCAACCCATGCACACACACATTCACACACACACACACACACACACACACACAATTGACATAATCTGAGGTAAAAGTCTATACACATTTTAGCAAAGGAGGCTTGGGAGTTGGAATAATGCTAGCTGAACATGCTCAGTTTGGGACAAAACATTAGCTCTTCTAGCTCCATGTTGTAATTCAACCTCACACAGCTTGCAAATGACTTTATGTTTACAGGACACACTATTCTGCGTGGCTGCAGCATTTGGCGTTTTCTACTACTGAGGAAGAATAGGATTTGCTGTAAACAAAGAAACTGTTGACACCAGAACATGTGATGACTTTGCCTGATGGCTGTGGTATTGCTTGCCCCTGGCAAGTCTTCCATGCTGTGATGGAAACTTATCTGTGGATGTCTGTGATAAAAACCTCACTTTGTCCTCCTTTCTGTGGCTTTTCTGGGGATCTGCAAAAAAAAAAAGCCAAAGGCAGTGAATCTTTGAAACTGGAACAGGCCCATGAAACTGGAGACCAAGAACTCTTTATTGAGAGGACTTTCTGCTGGGTTCCTAAGATGAACTTGCCAGGTCAGAGTGACCTGCTCCCTTGGAGCTTCAGCCTTGAGCCCAGCAGCAGAAGGAAAAATTCCCAGCTCTGTTTTTCTCTGTGGGCTGAGCAGCAGGGAATTTGCTGCAGCTGACAGACACACTTCAGGGGGAAAACCAGAAATGCCTACAAGATGGAATGGAGGGCCTGCAACTTCATCTTCCGGTTCTTCAGTCTGAGACAGTTTGTTCATTTGAAAGATATAACTGTAGTGTTTGTGGTTTATGAAATGATAGGATTCACTTCTCTGAGTGGGACCAAATACTTCTCTTGTAGTAATTTATTTTCAAAATATCTATTTTAGCTGTTATCTTTTTCCTGAGTTTTTCCACATTCATCCCCATGAAGGATAAGAGACCAAAAAGAAAAGAAAAAAGAATTTTGAATATTGAATATTGCTTTTGCCCATTAGGGTTAGCTTGTTTTGTTCATGAGTTGAAATGACATTTTGCTTCATTGTTCATTTATTGATTAACAGTTATATGTAGAGGAAATAAAAATATAAGCTTTCTGAAATGCATTTGTACTAGAAATGTGTTTTTGACTCACATGCGAAGCAAAAGTGAGTCTATGTACTCACCCTTTTCGTCCGTCCGGGCGTCCGGGCGTCCGAAAACTTTAACGTTGAGTTTTTCTCGGAGACTATTAAGTCTATCAATACCAAATGTAGCATGATGGTGTATGATGACAAGGCCTCAAAAAACATACATAGTGACTTAACCTTGCTTCAAGATCGAGGTCGCAGGGGCCATAAATGTTGTCTAAAAAACAGTCATTTTTCACATTTTCTCAATTTTCTCTAAAGTTTTTTAGATTGGATACCTGACCTATATATGGTATATAGGGCAAAGTAAGCCCTATCTTTTGATACCAGTTTGGTTGACCTTGCTTCAAGGTCAAGGTCACAGGAGCTCTTCAAAGTTGGATTGTATACATATTTTGAAGTGACCCTGACCCTGAACTATGGAAGATAACTGTTTCAAACTTAATAATTATGTGGGGCACATGTTATACTTTCATCATGAGACACATTTGGTCACATATCATCAAGGTCAAGATCACTTTGACCCTTATGAAATGTGACCAAAATGGGGTAGTGAACCACTAAAAGTGACCATATCTCATGTAGTCCTGAGGCCAAGCAGCTCTATCGTTCAAAAGCGTCGGATAGTTGTTCATACCAAAAAATATTTGTTCTCAATGGTTAAGGGAATATTCTTTGTTGATATTTTGTACAGTCTAACTTTCAAATGAATCTAAATAACGTATGATAATTAAAAGAAGTTGGAAAAAAAACTCAATGAAAAACGTCTACCAGATTTAGAGTTGCGTCCCTTGCATACGCGTATCTAACAAGTGCATTGCACTGCTGCGAAGATATTACGTCTCTAGATTTAGCGAGTTTCACACAGATTAAGTGGAATACCACCATACGGTCAAGCAAGCAGTGGAGTATTTTAGACGGCGAAGAACGTGTGATAGCTGAGAAACTTCTTGCTTTACAATCAAAGCCTGAAAGTGAAACGCGTTGCTTTCACCTGTAATGTAATGGTACAATCGTTTCACAAACAAACGAAGAATCGAACAGGCGCAGCATAGCGTTGAGAAAGGTAAAGCTGCGGGAGCTGTTTCACCGAGGAAAAAAAATGAGATCACAAGGACAGAACAGCCGAGAATCGACTACCAGAAGCGAGCATACCCTGCCTCCTGTCTGTATTGTGTGCAGAAAGACTAAGTCTAAAAAAAGCAAATTGACAGGGACCTGAGCTCCAGAAAAACTCGTACAAGTAAGTTGAACGTTATACTTTCGTTACATTTTAGTAAAAACTAGTTGATTGATTGCCTGATTGATCATTTGAGGTCTATTTACACCATAATCATGTGAGGAAAATAGTGTTGCTTCTTGTTGCACGAAACCAAGTTAAAGGGGCAGTCTAGGGAAAATAAATAATGTCCAAAGAAAGTCAGTAGGTAGGAGGTATATGATCAAAACAAATGAACATGATCTTAGGCTCAAACAATCCCCAGAATACAGATTTAACATAGAAAAATGAACAAAGTGGTAAATACGCATAAGTTTTAGTACGATAATGAGTGCGCAAATATTGTATTTTATTTTTAAACCAGATTTTTGGCGATAATCTTAGAATGGCGTCTTACCAAAGTGGATGCTAGTCACGATCTTTTTGGAAACAAAATTAACCATGATCTTAACATTAGTTTAACCTGAAATTTGACAAACAAATAGAGAAATGGATAATCTATACAGAAAATTATATTTTATTAGCAGCTGCCACCGCAACTCTCTGCAATGCACACAACTGTGTGCATGTGTTGGGTGTGTGAACAAACAGTCGGTGTTGGTGGAGGAAGACATGCATATGGACCACACAAGTGACACTGACAGTAGTGGTTCTGACACTGATATGTATTTTGAAGGAGACATTCATTCCATTGATTCAGTCTGGGAATGATTTCAACAGCATTGTGTTTGTGTGGAGATTGTGCAACCAAGAGATGTGCAGAAGGAATAGGTGATGGTCTGTGTACATTGCCTCGTATGTTGACTATCATCAAGGGAGGCAACTCGAATGATTTGAGTCAAACAAGTTTTTTATTCTTAATTAATTGCTTACTAAACCAAAAATCACTAACATACTCCAATACATGAATTATTGTAATATTTGAACATGCCTACTTACTTTAGTCGGGGAAAATAACAAGTTAAAACACAATTTATTTATTTATTTTTTACTTTTTACCTGTTTGCGTGAAAAACGAATTTCAAAAACAGAAAAATCTCATTATTTAGATTCTACCCAAAGTTAGACTATCTCAAAATGTCATGTACTAGGTGTCTTCTTTCAAAATATGTCAAAACTTTTTGGTATGAACTTGTAGCCGACACTTCCTTTTTCTAGGGCTGATAGAGCTGCTTGGCCTCAGGACTAATGGTAGAAAGTGCCAATAAGCACCATTGTGCTTCCTATGTCTTGAATTAACAGCTTTGTGTTGCATGACCTTGGATGACCTTGACCTTGGGTCAAGGTCACATGTATTTTGGTAGGAAAAATGTGTAAAGCATTTCTTAGTGTATGATGTCATTGGTAGGTTTAGTTGTTTGACCTTGACCTTGAATGTCACCTGAAGGTCAAGGTCATATAAAGGTCAAGGTCAAAAATGTGAGTCGTATAGGCTTTGTCCTTCTTGTTTCATTTATAACAAACTGGATTTCTATGATGTCCTTCTCCTTCCCTACTTCTTGAAGAAGGAACCTGCCAATACCTAAATGACACCAAAATTACGTCGTGGTACTGTTGTCAGTCCGACCCCGGCCACCCTCCCTTTGAATACCTAAATGAAGTATTAGTCAAGCCATTACAATCATCACATTATAGGTTCCATCCATTTCCAGTCTTGTTGATAAGGGGAAAACAAACTTTAATTTAAAGAAAACAATTGTGACTTCTGTGAAAATGTTTTGTAACATACTGCATTGTTCATTAAACTATTTGGTCTTTTTATCATCGTCTGACTTATCCTCTTTCCATTGTGAGATGAATAATTCTTTATTAAAAAACTAAATATAGATGTACATAGAAATGCTTATAGATACAATATTTTTGACTCACATGCGAAGCAAAAGTGAGTCTATGTACTCACCCGTTTCGTCCGTCCGGGCATCCGGGTGTCCGGGCATCCGGGCGTCCGTTTAAAACTTTAACGTTGGATTTTTCTTGGAGACTATTTAGTCTATCAACACCCAATTTGGCATGATGGTGTATGATGACAAGGCCTCAAAAAACATACATAGTGACTTGACCTTGCTTCAAGGTCAAGGTCGCAGGGGCCATAAATGTTGTCTAAAAACAGTCATTTTTCACATTTTCTCAATTTTCTCTGAAGTTTTTGAGATTGGATACCTCACCTATATATGGTATATAGGGCAAAGTAAGCCCTATCTTTTGATACCAGTTTGGTTGACCTTGCTTCAAGGTCAAGGTCAGGAGCTCTTCAAAGTTGGATTGTATATATATTTTGAAGTGACCTTGACCCTGAACTATGGAAGATAACTTTTAAACTTAATAATTATGTGGGGAACATGTTATACTTTCATCATGAGACACATGTGGTCACATATCATCAAGGTCAAGATTACTTTGACCCTAATGAAATGTGACCAAAAGGGGGTAGTGATCCATTAAAAGTGACCATATCTCATGGTAGAAAGTGCCAATAAGCACCATTGTGCTTCCTATGTCTTGAATTAACAGCTTCGTGTTGCATGACCTTGGATGACCTTGACCTTGGGTCAAGGCCACATGTTTTTGGTAGGAAAAATGTGTAAAGCATTTCTTAGTGTATGATGTCATTGCTAGGTGCAGTTGTTTGACCTTGACCTTGAGAGTCACCTGAAGGTCAAGGTCATGTAAAGGTCAAGGTCAAGCATGTGAGTCATATGGGCTTTGCCCTTCTTGTTCCTAGTGTATGCTATGGGACTCCAGTCTATCCACTTCAGTAGCCCAGTGGTCAGAGCACTGGGACATTCACTAAGAGGTTCCTGGTTCGTTCCCTGCCTGAGGTCCAAAACTTTTTCTGTCTGCTTCTTGCAGTTCTTTGCTCAGTTGTGGGAACTTAGTAATGGGTATGGGTCCTTGGCTTGCATCCAAGAGCACTCAGTCACCCATTGTTTCACTTCACCCACGGTAAACTGGGTACTTTAGTGTGCACTGAACATACATTGCAGTAAGTGAGGAAAGTGCCCTTCAAGCAGTGGTGAACCAGCTTTGGAATGAAATGTTTCCCCTGAGGAAGAGATGATTCTCAAACTGACTTATGATGTTGATATTTGGTTGTGTTCCGAACACCATCAAAATATGCCATCACTGTGCACAGACTTTGTTATGGATCCATATTGAAGTTACATTGGAAAATCACATGGCGTTAGAAGTTTCCTTCAAATGTTACATTAAAATAGTCTGTGAACTGTGTGAGATGGTTTTCAGAGGGCAAACTGATCTAAAACGAAAGTGAAAATGACCTTGATTGAAATATACAATCAGTACTTTCCTGCACAGTAGTATTAAGCTCCAAAGCACATTTTGTAATAACTGATTGCAAGCTAAATAGGAAAGCCATATACTAGTGTAACATAAAAGCGGTGCCACTCCATGCTCCCCTCACCAGCTGGAACCCCTGACTGCTGGGCTTTTGGGACCTGGTCCAGTAGCTCATCCAGGGGCCACCCCAAGCAGCCAAAGAGGCTATAGGAGTCATCGGGATGGGGTCTGGTCACTCCAATTAAGTCATCTTGCCACCCAGGTATACCAAGCCAAGCCCAAGCACAACAACAAACTGGTCGCCAAAGCATGTAGACTCCAGCTAAACTGAATGAATGATCCATCCACCCCAAGAAACTTCACTAAATGCACCAACTGCAATATTTACTTTTTATACACAGTAATATCCAAATTGTTGTGTATAGTGGCATTCATTCATAATGCATAAGAAGTTTTATTTGCCTTAATGTGCATGATGATGCACCATTATGTATTAACAGACACATGAACAACAATAGTTCATCAAAGATCGTACCCCCTTGCAGGCAAAAGTTATCATAGAGTAATGACTAGACCTAGTGCTGAACTCCTACTCTCCTTTAACCAAGGAGATATGAAATGGGTACTAGAAACTGACTTTTGAAACGTCACGGTCTGTTTTTGGGGGGTAAAAGCTTTTGCTTCGTTGAGGGACTTTTAATTAAACAATCCATTTGTTCTTCCTTTGCACAGAAAAAAATCACCTGCAAAAGATTGCGAATCAGTGTGCTCCACTCTCTAATCATTCTTGTCCCCATATTGGTTTCACTTCTTACGAAGCAAGAAATGTGGAGCATTGCCAATCTCTCTCAAGTTTGATGCATATGGTGAACAGGTGCAAAGTTATGATACATTAACTGAGATCCTGTGTTATTTTAATACCAGGAATTCTCTACAAACACCATATGCTGTGAGTGATGTTTTCCTTTGATCTCTGCCTTGAAAGAACCAGTCTCTGGTCATCATCATAATTATCATTGTAATTTGATCCCTCTCCCTTTCCCATTCGCTGTGTTATCCTTACATCACCCCCCTCTACATATCTCTCCCCCTTGCACGCTCCTCGTACACTCCATCCATCCACCACCCCTCCTCCTCCCCTCTCTCTTCCACCTTACCCTCCCCCCCCCTCCTCCATCTCCCCCTCCTTCCTCTCCCACCTCCTCCACCCCCATCCCCCACCGTTTTTTTATGTCCCACCCCTAAGTTACATAGACAACACGCCACCCTCCATTATATGTTCCCTGCTCGCCACCCCCAACCCCATCTCACCCTTCTGCGTCCTCCCCTTTCCAGCCACATCGACCTCGTACTTCACGCCGAATACGTAGTTTGTTACATCTCTGGCAACATCCCTTCCGCCATCATGCACCTCCATATTCCTCCTGCCCCTGCTCTTGCTCTTGCTCTTGCTCCTGCTCCTCTTGCTCTTGCTCCTACTTCTCCTGCTCTTTTTCCTCCTCCTCTTGCTCCTCCTCCTCCTCTTGCTCCTCCTCCTCCTCCTCCTCCTCTTGCTCCTCCTCTTGCTCCTCCTCTTGCTCCTCCTCCTCCTCCTCCTCCTCCTCCTCCTCCTCCTCTCCTCCTCCTCCTCCTCCTCCTACTCCTCCTCCTCCTCCTCCTCCTCCTCCTCTTGCTTCTCCTACTCCTCCTCCTCCTCCTCCTCCTCCTCCTCCTCCTCCTCCTCCTCCTCCTCCTCCTCCTCCTCCTCCTCATCATCATCATCATCATCATCATCATCATCACCATCATCATCATCATCATCATCCTCATCCTCATCCTCATCCTCATCCTCTTGCTCCTCCTCAATCCTCCTCTTGCTCCTTATCACCTCCCTCCACACTCACACACAATTCACTCTAATTCTTTCTGCTTTCGTGTCTAGGGGTATCACTCGTGGATAATTACTTTACTCACTCTCATCTAACGCTCGCACTACGTGACACAATGTTCGTCAAAATTTTTCTTTAATCAGACTTAATCATGAGTGAAATCAAATTCAATGCAATATAAATGAAAATATCAATCAATTATGTCAGTCTACTCTCTATGACTGAAAAGGTAGAGGTTAATTCCACTGACCCGAAACCAAAATTGACCCAAATTACAAGTTCAAGCAGATGAGTGAAGACTGTTCTCGAATCTCCATCGACGAAAACTTCTGCCCAAAACGATATCCACTCAGGAATGGGCATTCACAAGCACACTCTCTCTCAAGGCGCTACCTCGAGATGAGAGGAACAGGCCATAAGACGGCGAGCTCACACACTTGCCCGAGCAAACACAAACTTTCCACGTGCACCCACGATGAACTTTCGATGTGACGAACTCAACTTCATAGTCTGGCGAAAACTTGATCTTCATTCAGGGAAAACGCTGTTCTTGGCACAACCTTTCAGATGATCGGGGGAGGACTTGACGAATTTCTTTAACATGTTCCACCTTAACACGGAGCTGCTCGAAATATGTCTGCTCACGATGACATTCTCAGAGTCAACTGGTAAGAAACTCTTTAATCTTTCAGACTGGAGAGTTAATCGCAGCGCATGTGCCACCATCCCCAACCAATCAACTTCATTATTGCATAATCCATAATTTTGGGAATGATCGGTTCAAGCCGGTCTCAAATTGCAAAGCTTAGGCTTGTTCCCGCCAAAACATTGACATGGCGAATGCCTCAAACAATATAGAAAATGGAATAATAGATGAACCGTAACACTCCTCATCGATCCTCCTCATACTCCTCCTCCTCTTGCTCCTCCTCCTCCTCCTCTTGCTCCTCCTCCTCTTGCTCCTCCTCCTTCTCTTGCTCTTACTCCTCCTCCTCCTCCTCCTTCTCCTTCTCTTGCTCCTCCTCATCTTCCTCTTGCTCCTCCTCTTGCTCCTCCTCGATCCTCCTCATACTCCTCCTCCTCTTGCTCCTCCTCCTTTTCTTGCTGTTACTCCTCCTCCTCCTCCTGCTCCTCTTGCTCCTCCTTCTCCTCTTGCTTCTCCTCCTCTTGCTCCTCCTCCTTTTCTTGCTCTTCTGCTTCCTCCTCTTCCTCTTCCTCTTGCTCCTCCTCCTCCTCCTTCTTTTGCTCCTCCTCTTGCTTCTCCTCTTGCTTCTCCTCCTCCTCCCGCTCCACCTCTTGCTCCTCCTCTTGCTTCTCTGGCTCCTCTTCTTGCTCCTCCTCTTGCTCCTCCTCTTGCTCCTCCTCTTGCTCCTCCTCTTGCTCCTCCTCTTGCTCCTTCTCTTGCTTCTCCTCTTGGACCTTCTCCTCTTGCTCCTCCTCCTTCTCCTCCTCTTCCTCCTCCTCCTCCTCCTCCTCCTCCTCCTCCTCCTCCTCCTCCTCCTCCTCCTCCTCCTCCTCGTGCTTACCCTGCTCATGCTCCTCTTTCTTTCATCCTTCCTGCTTGTGCTTCTCCTCCTGCTCTTTCTCCTTCTGCTTTTGCTCTTTCTACCTCATTACCTTCAGCTTATTCTTCTTTCTCCTCTTGCTGCTCCTTCTCCTCCTCTTCCTGCACCTGCTCCTCCTCCTCCAGCTCCTCCCCCTACCATCACCATCCATCCCCTCCCGTTAATTTACTCCTCTATGTTCCCTTCAGTCGCATCAGAATTGTGCATTTCAGCATACTGGCATCTCTACTTTTCTCTTTAATCAATCCTCTCCCATTTTTTTCCACATTTTCTCCTCGGCGATATGTCCTGGAGCTTAGTATGCCAGTAGCGCATGGAGAAAACAACTCTCGCGACCTCTTGGGTCTGGTGATGTCGTATCATTAAATGATGCCAGACCGCAGGATGCCTCTCTCAAGGACTGCCAAACGCATCAGAGCATCTCCTGAGAGATGCACAAAATCCGCTGGGCGAGAGCTTGGAAGTGCGATTGCGCGATTTCCAATGTACATGCCGAACATTTTCTGGTTCTGAGTAAGTGGTCTATCGTGCGACATAAAGATAAATGCGAGATATGGCAATCATCAACTCGCACTGCTCGCCTGTTCGCGTGTCTGATGTATGCTCTAGCTTATCGCCATAACACTTTCATCATCTCAAGAGACAGTTTGTTTGTTTGCAGAGCTGCCTGTCTCCCATTAGTTAGGACATCATGTGAAGGGTGAAGCTGGTGCTGGGAGAGGAATGGACACTGATGCCCATCAACAGCCAGCCAGCTGTTCCCAAGGCCGGCTGAAATTGGAACGACGGTCAAACTTGTCAAGGAAATAGAGACCTGCGCTTTGGCACCAGTTCAGAGACCAAGGGCGCTCACACAACTCAATGCGCACGTCTATGCCTTTCCTACACTCGAGCTCTGTAAAATGTGCTCACTTTTCCTGTTTTAGCCCTTACTTGCTCTATGCAATGGTTTCTGCTTCTTTTCCTTCCCTCCTTTTCGTACGTCTTCCCATCTCGCTCCAGCACCTCCTCCTGCTCCACCTTCTGCTTCCTTCTCAGCTCTTCTTGCTCTTCCTCGCCTGACAAAATACCTTAAGTACATGCGAGGATAGCCTCAACCACGAGAGAGAGAGAGAGAGAGAGAGAGAGAGAGAGAGAGAGAGAGAGAGAGAGAGAGAGAGAGGAAGAGGGAGAGAGCGAGAGACAGAAACAGAGACAGAGACAGAGAGAGACATAGAGAAAAGGACGGGCGGACGGACGGACGGTCGGTCGGACGGACGGACGGACGGACGGACGTACAGACACACAGACACAGTGACACACAGAAAGACAGACACATAGATGGACACACACACTGACAGACACACAGACAGACAGCACACAGACAAGCACACAGACAAACACACAGACAAACTCTTGCAAACGCACATGGACCTGGTCGTAAACGTTTTCGTTTTTTCCCCCAGTCAGAAGAATGTAGTTATGCGCATGAGAAGAAAGGCTTGCACAGTGTTACAAAAGTCGCAATAACCACTCTCTCTGAGTTGCAATGCAGGAGCAGGCGAGGTTGCTGCAGTGATCTGATTCAGCAGTCCGACACTGTAGCAGAGCAGCTTGGCTACAAAAACTGTGCATGCCCAATTTCCAGACGGGCGCTGCAGACGGTTTTCCCATCAGGGGAGATAAGACATCGCGTGGTAAATCGGCGCGGTACATCCTCAAATACACCGATGAGAAGAAATAAAATGTTCAGGAGAAAGAGGGAAAGAGAGAACGAGAGGGAGGGAAAGAGAGAGAGAGAGTGAGAGGGGGGGGGGGGGGGGGGGGGGAAGAAAAACGGAAGAAGAGTCCGAAGTGAAACTTTGGGAAAAGATGAGCGACTTCTACGTGGAAAAGCGATAAGGGGCGCAGCCTTCGTAGTAAACATTTTGGAGAGAAAGAACAGTTGAAAGGAGATACGTGGTGAAGGAACCCGCAGGTGTCGGAGAGCCCTGCAGAATTGTATCTGTCTCGTCTTCCTTGCCTGGGGAACTGGGCAATTGCGTCTTGAATAAACGCTGGTCGCAATGCCCTTTGTTCTTCTGCTTGTATAATAATAGTGACTCTTCCCCTGCGGCAACGTCTCAGCTAGGGTCAGAGTTCAAAGCTGGGGGGGGGGGGGGGGGGGGGGGGGGGCTTTTTCAACATGGCTTCAGGAGACAAGTTTCTGGATGTTTCGTTTTAAAGAAACAAGAGAATCAAACTTTTTCTCTCACGACGATTTACTACAAACGTGATAATAATCGATAATCAAAAACGGTCAATGCAAAACAGGAAGACGATGTGTGCTTTTTTCATAAACAGCTATGATGATAAGTTCACTGATTCAAAAACGAACACAAGGTGCGGAAATAACCAAAAGTCATAGAGAAGCACAAATGGAGAAAACACCCTCTCTTTGCAGACATCGAGTTGCCTGCATTCACTCGAAGGAAAGTCACTGGGAAAACGCTCTAACTTGGAACATTCAGTTCATTCTAAAACAGCAGCTGAAAAGAAAAAACGCCTCCTCTTCCAAAACCTCCAGAACCTCACCTTTCTTCCCGCAGTCGACTTCAAACCCACTTCCCTACCCCACCCCAGGCCCCGACACTCTCACTTCCACCTTCCTCTGATCTCTCTTTCTCTCTGGTAGCCTGCCTGTTTGCCCGCGTATCCAGCTGTGTGTATATGTTTTTGTCTCTGTATCCTTACGTCTGTGTTTCTGTCTGTCTCCTTCCTCTGTACGTCTGGATGCAAGGCTTTCAAGCGCTACAAAGGTTGCCATAATTAAAGCATTCTTGAAGGCATGCGAGTTAGAGGCAAATAGGTAGGAAACATTAACAGCCGACCGCACTTTCTGAAGAGCATCATGAAGAGATTATATTATGAAACATCTGTAGAATCAACGTTTGCCTGTCCTTGACTTTCCAAGAAGTATGCATGAAGGGCACATTGCAGCGAGCAGTTATTTGGATATTCTCTCCCCTCGTTTCCGTAGGCTCCGTACATCTGAGTTTGGGCAGTGTCTCTTCTTCGGCATCACTCAGGTCTTTGTCAAAATCGACTGACCACGTATAATTAAGTCATCTCTCTCTCTCTCTCTCTCTCTCTCTCTCTCTCTCTCTCTCTCTCTCTCTCTCTCTCTCTCTCGTTTTATATATACAGGGGTATATCCTTGTTGAGCATTGTCAGTAAGATATTCACGTCGATACTGACCAAACGATTCCAAAATTGGGCTGAAGAAAGAAATAGAATATGTCCCGAGCAAGCAGGTTTCAGATCTGAGCACTCCACGATTGATCATGTATTTACACTTCATGCCATAGCGACAATGCATGTGTACGGTGTTGGTCGCGGAAAGCTCCATGTTGCGTTTGTGGACTTAGCAAGGCCTTTGACTCTGTAGACAGATCCTGTTTGTGGAATGTTTTGCAAAACAGTGGACTTTCAACGAAAATGGTTCAAATGCCCAAAGCAATACACGCCAAAGTCCAGGCATGTGTGAAATGGAACTTTACCATATCTGACTTTTTTACTGCCCCGTTGGAGGAAGACAAGGAGCATGAGAGAATCCGATAATTTTTTCTCTCCTAATCACGGCGATTGCGGACCAAGTCCGTGCTAGAGGAAGACATGGCGTGCAGTTATTGCCAGGAATGCCTGAGTTGTTTTTCCTCATCTTTGCTGATGACGTAGTTTTACTGTCAACTACACCTGCAGGGTTACAATGCCAAATTGATGGTAACACGTCATTTCAGCGCCATCAATTCAGCGCCACCAATTTAGCGCCACCAATTCAGCGCGGTGTCTTTTCAGCGCCGTACATTTATGACAAATAATTCACTAAGGAGTTGCCACAATTCCACGTGACAAATAAGCTCTGAAATGTAAATATGTGAGTGACCATTTCGGCGCTGAGTTATGACAAATAAGCCCTACTCTGAAATGACTACAAAAACGACGAAAATTTCGCGAAATTGACGAGAATGCTGCCAGGTTTGGCATATCTGCCTCTTGGAGACGTCGAGCATGCCTTCGAAACTGTCTTTGATCCCACTTCGCCTTTTTATGACGCACGTGGCCAACCAATATGGACTACTTCGAGGACACATACATAGGCAGATCTCGCCGCCGCGGCCCCCGTCACTCGCCACTTTTTGAAATGGAAATGTCGAATGTGCATGACCGAGTCCTTTCGGATGCAGCCAAGTCAAACAACAGTGTTGAAGGCTTTCACAACGCTTTCCAGAACCATGCAGGGGCGTACTCACCAACTTTGTGGAAGCTCATTGCAGTCCTGAAAAAGAGCAAGCGATGGTTCACACTGACGTTACGCGTCTTATCGGAGGTCAGGCTCCTGCCCCGAAGCGGCGAAAGTACAAAGACTTACAAAGCGTGTGAAGACCATAGTCATCCAGTACAATGCAGGAGGTCGTTCTCTCATGGAAACGATGGAAGGACTTGCATTTGCGTTGATGTTTTAAAACTGAATGTCATGGAATCTGTTTGATTGAATGCTTGGTAGAATGGCCAGACAGTCGGTCAGTCGGTCAGTCGGTCGGTCGGTCGGGTGGTTGCTTGTTTGCTTGGTTGTTTGGACGATTATTATGTCGGTGAATTGGTTGCATTTTGCGGTTTGTCCTTGCAAGAACAATAAAGTATGTTGACAACGGATTCAGCTTTGTCCTTCATAGTTTCCAGCAGGCTCCAGAATGCGTTGACTTGTACTCTGCTGAGTCACGACCATCACTGCTTAAAGTGGGTCGCAGATAGAAGGAAGGGAGTAGGGACTCCAATAAACTTGAAAATGGCGTGTCTTTCTCACAGACACACATACAAACACACACACACATACATACAAACACACGCACACGCAGACACACACACACACACACATACACACACGCACATGCACACGCACGCACACACACACACAATACACTCACACACACACACACACACACACACACACACACACACACACACACACACACACACACACACACACACGCACAAACAAATGTTTTAAAACATTTTTAATAAACATGCAACACAAATTCTTACATTTTGGCAAAATACACCATTGTTTATATGTTTAGCTAGTTCTCTATCTTTCTATCGAGGACACTTGACGATCTCGTTAATGTTTGGCTGAAATTTATGAAAGAACAGTCGCCGCTGAAATGACGGCGATGAAGTGTACGGCGCTGAAATGTACGGCGCTGAAATGTACGGCGCTGAAATGTACGGCGCTGAAGTGTCGCCGCGCTGAAATGACGGCGCTGAAGTGTTGGCGCTGAAATGCTGGCGCTGAAATGTCATGGAACCCAACTTGATAACTTGGCTCAAATATTCGAGAGGTATGGCTTGCTCATAAACAGAAGAAAAACAAAAGTAATGGTGTTTCGCCGTGGTGGCGATCTTGGACGAGGGGAGAAATGGTTCCTTGGAAATACAGAGCTAGAGATTGTTAATAAATACAAATATCTCGGCTATGTTTTTACTACCAGACTTTCAGCCGCGGTGGCTCTGAATGATCAAAGTATCAGTTCAAAAAAGAAGATAGCCCATTTCTTAAAGGTCAAGTGAAAGCTTCGTACCATGAATATGTCTATATACTTTCGTATGTTTGATGCACAAGTGTTGCCTGTGCTACTGTATGCCTCAGAAGTATGTGGTCTGCAGGGGCAAGACAATGTTGAAAAAACACACCTCTTTGCTTGCAAGAGATTCTTGAATCTTGACCGCAGAACACCAAACTGTATGGTGTATGGTGAACTGGGAAGGTACCCACTTTTTGTTAATTCCACTATTAAAGCGATCAAGTATTGGTTAAGACTCACCAAATTATCGGATAACAGGCTCCCAAAGCAGGCTTGCCACATACTCACAAATATGTTAGTGCCCCCTGAATTAAACTGGACAAGATTGATTGAAAGACGACTGGGCGAATTGGGTTATGGATGGGGTAACAAAGGTGTCTTAAACAAACAAAGTTTTGTACAGAACCTCAAGCAAAGATTACGAGATTGTTTCCAAAAGGAATGGCACAGTAAAATGGAGAGTGAAAGATTCTGGCTATACCGAAAATTGAAACAAGAGTTCGAAACGGAAAAATGTATAGATTTCATAAACAAAGAAATGTATAGACTTTTTCATTCCATTCAGGTGCAACATAAATGACTTTGCTAGCAACAGAAGATATGCAACAACACAAATAGATGAAATATGCTGTCCATTTTGCAAAAATGCCCGTGAAAATGAAGAACACTTTTTACTGTACTGTCATAAATTCCAGGACCTAAGGACAAAATATCTCGAAGAGTATGTGCCACGAGCAAAAAGAATAGGTTACTGTTACTTGATCGATGGTATGCAAACTAAAAAAACTCGACAAGCAGCAATGTACATCTACTATGCGCTGCAGAGGCGAAACGATTTGTTGTCAACCTCTCCATAGGCAATTGCAGTCGCCTTTGAGGTAGGACTAGAAATAGTATCGGAAACGGTAACCGAAGACGCTTATTGATCAATCCATGTTATAGCATATTGTATTGTACACATGTTGGATGACTCCTTGTTTGGGGCCGATGTGTGTGTGTTTGTGTGTGTACCTTTTTGTCTTGTCGACACACCCAGCGTAATGAGGTGGAAATGTGCGCTTTGTGCCATGAAAACTGCACGTCATCATCATAGCCCTTCCCACTATCATGGCCGATTAAATTAGACCAAGTCCATGACGTACATGGCAACAAAGAAAACTTCGGGACATGGCACACTTTGCGATTTTACAACCGACATATTTTGAATCTACCAGACCTAATGACATGTGAACTGATTAGACGAATGCACTGCATGAAAGGAAGGAAGACAGACTGTGGGCGCGTTTGTTTGTCCCAAAATCTCGAGATTCTCCCTGAATGGCTAGTCGAGGGCGAGTGAGACGCTCCTACAGCTAGAAAAACGGCCAATCATCTAGCAAGGCGGAAGAACACGATCCAACATGGCTGCGTCCCGGTGCCAGAGTCGATAAGAAGTTGCCATTCGACGAAATAACTGACGATACATATATCACATCAGCTTTTCACTTCATAGAACACGCCATGGTGTCATATTGAATGGTACGGGAACTTTTTCAACGAAAAAAAAGCAACCCGGGTTCATCTGTAGACAATTTTGTCGAAAATGTTAGGCCTCGATTCATTTCGATCAATTCAACGGACATCATTCATAGAGCGTACGTATACGGTGTTGCGTGTTTGCAAGCGAAAAAAAAATCCGGCAGTGTATGTCCAGAAAAAACTAATACACCTACTCCTCTAAATATACAAATGAACACTCGAACAGCAAATAATTCGGTGTACGTACTTTTTTCCATTCTCGAACCCTGAAAAGCACACTTCAGGCACTGTAGCGACCAAAAGTTACCCCCGACAAAAAGTTACCCCGGAAGTCATCGCAGAGTTATCTGCTCGGCTCTCTCTTTACGCGATTTACCGCTCCTGCACGTGTTCTTCGCATGGAATATATCCCGACAAACGACGCATTAGTTGCTTTACGAATTTTTGTGTTTTTGGTACATTTGTGTAGTTTAACCAAAGACCCTCTACAATAAGATGATTCATCCGGCACTCGGCCTATATAAAACATGATGACGGAGCCGACCGAGACGCCCCAAGCGGAAAACGTGGCGCTCGAGTCAAGGAAGACAATCTTCCACATACCCACAACAGAAATCGTAATGAGAATTAATCACTTTTATATTATATTATATTATTATATTGCAAGTTTTTTAATTAAATATCGATAACTACAACAAAGGCTGGTGAAGAAAAATCCTTCTGTCTGTAAACACAGTATCTGTAGGCCTACTTTTGCTGGCCGAGCCGCTCGCTGCGATAGTAGCGAGATAGAAGGATTTACTGAGTACGGTCATGGCTCATGCCGTGTAATTTTATGTTTATTACTATAGAATTGCATAGATCTACTGTAGTAGGGAAACACAAACAGATATTGTAAGCAAAAAAATGCAGATTTCATGATTTCCGTATTGCTTGCGGTGAAAATAACTTGCCGTGTAAACAGCCTGCATGGTCACTTGATATACGGTCACGTGCAAATAGCCTGGGCACTAGATACACGGTCACGTGCAAATAGACAACCAAATTAAAAACTGTTCACAATAACAGGAAAACCACAATAACAGAGTTCACTATAAGTGGACTCCACTGTATCAACAAATTTAATAGAAAACTACATAACTAGTTTTCAACTTCAATAATGCTCATCTCCACAAAGCGAGTTGCCATGTGTCAACTGTCATGTTTGTAAAACCTACGTGCTTGCATTTTATTATGCTAGCTTTCCGGCATAGTGTTTGTAAGTTTTGTTTATCTTTATGACCTTTTTTTTCATTCCTGCTATGATCGGTTGCGTTTATTCATTGCGATGAAATGTTTTGGCCACTATTATTCACTATAATAAATTCCACATGCATCATTAATTTAATACTCATCAACATTTTCGCAAACAAAAATTGTATGAATTCAGTTGCCAAAACTCTTCAACTCTGATTCAGAATCACTCAATTGTGATCAAGCCTCAAGGCGATATTTATCATCTAACGTGAATCATTCATTATCAAGACTGCTGATTTGCTGAGGTGCTGACGTGACTAAATCAGCAGATTTTCGAAAACAAATATCGGCACACCTACAAAAGCAAAAGCCACAAGCTTCCTCCACCAGTTCAGCAGATTTAGATTACACTTCAAGTTCTGTATTTTATTGCGCTTAGCTCAAAACACATTTATATAATCATTACTTACCTCTCTTTATTTTTCCACGGAAAACGAAAAAACGACTTCTGTGGACACGCATAGCGCGAGTTAACACAGTTAATCGCACTGCAATGGTCACCTCCTTGCCTTGATTTCTTCTTCGTGGTCGACATTTTTGACCGGCTAATCACGACTACGACTTCTGTGGACACGCATAGCGCGAGTTAACACAGTTATTCGCACTGCAATGGTCACCTCCTTGCCTTGATTTCTTCTTCGTGGTCGACACTTTTTACCGGCTAAGCACGGTTACCGCTTGGTGGCGCGCGTGATCCTAATTTCGCCGGAAGTGACCGGATGAATCATCTTATTGTAGAGGGTCTTTGGTTTAACACATAATGTAGCGTTCAAAAAAGTTTTTCCCCGTGCAAAGCCGTCTCCCCTGCCGGAAATAATATGGGAGTCACCTCCCTGTAGTCTGTTTGTAGTCTGGTTTTATAAAACGCGACCGTTGACTGACTTGGCACGCCCGGGGAGTTATGCTAAGATCCGGCCGCGTTAATATATCTGCGTTTTGTAACAAACGTCTTGCTCGGCGGTACTGTACTCCATGCACCTTAACGGTGCGCGTGATTCGGGTGTAATCTTAAGCTAAACGACGTTCCGAATGTTTCCGACTTCGACCATTTCAGCAGCGCCAATAAACGTCGTTTAGCTTAAGATTACACCCGAATCACGCGCACCGTTAAGGTGCATGGAGTACAGTACCGCCGAGCAAGACGTTTGTCACAAAACGCAGATATATTTACGCGACCGGATCTTAGCATAACTCCCCGGGCGTGCCAAGTCAGTCAGGGGGAGTGGCGGGTGCCGTCTCTTTTTAGAGTTGAATTTTCATAAAATCCCTCGCAGATAACTCTGCGATGACTTCCGTCACTGTTTTCCACGGGTTACTATTTTCCACGCTACAGGCCTATATGAACGAGGAACGTAGGAAACGCCTAGCACTCACGATTCTCTCGAGATTTTGGGCCAAACAAACGCGCCCAAAGAGTGCACAATTGACGATTTTTACGCACCAGCTGAATTGCAGAAAACTTCTTGACCGACCGTGATTATTAGTAATATTACTGGAGATGACGAAAGAAGTTTTACGGCCTACCAGTCTTTGTAGGCTGTGTATTAACCATTGACTCAAAAACACCAGGGCTTGTTAGAATGAGAGCAAGACTAGAATCAATTTCTCTAGTTGTTATCTTTTCCGAATCGCCTAGGGAGTCACAGTGGGTAGATTCTTATCTCCTACCCGCAAGAGGATGATTAACACCGAAGAGTTTTCCCGAGGCAAGAGTGCTGTAAGCATGTTGAATCACTCCGGATCCTATCGTTCCAAGTATAACTTTGAATCTTAATCCATGTGCACGAACCCCTGAGACAGCAGCTTCTCCGTTAGAACGAAAACAGATTCGGTAGGACATTTGCAGCTGGCCCATTCATTCTGAGGGACTGTGATTTCAGTGAGAGAGACTCATATCCGGATCATGCATGGAGGCATTTTTGTGTTGAATAAAGTTATGCGCAGTTGTTTTGGCAACAACGCCTTTTCTGAGATCACCACCCGGGGAAAATGCTAATTAAGTTATATGTAGGGAGATAGTGTTCCAGATAGGCCTATCGTTTCTAACGTTGCAAATGCATCGCTCAGTTCCGTCGTCATAACGTTTTAACTACCTAAGCGGTTTCTTCTTCTTGAGCTTTAAACATATCTATGCAACACATGAGAAATCATTAAACACTCATTTACACACTCGTGCGGGCACACACACACACACACACACACACACACACACACACACATACACACACACGCGCGCACACACACATACATACACACAGACACACGGAGACAGACACAAAACACATGCGCAAGCGCGCAGACGCACACACACACGCACGCACGCACGCATGCATTCACACACACACACACACACACACACAGACACACACACATACAGACACACACACACACACACATGCTCTGTTTCGTGTACCCTGGCCGGAGAACGTAAAACACCATTGGTTACAAGCGTTCTTGCACTAGCTGTACAAAATACTTACCAGGGCCCGTATTCACAACGGCGATTTATCTTTTTAACACTCGATTTATCCTCTAGCCCCGCGTTATCTTGATCGGTTAGATAAGGTACGCCCGTCAGAGGATCCTAGGTTGCGCTTTGCTATATATACTGGTTTCCAGCCAAGGGAGAGCGGAACAGGCAGTTGGAATCGTCTGACTTTAGAGATAAATCGGAGTTAAAATAAATCGCCGATAAATCGCCGTTGTGAATACGGGCCCAGCTCAAGAAAGGTTTCGACGACAAGGCTTTAATAATGTTGGTCAGTCTAAGGAGAAAAACATACGGTCCTAACCATTCGATGTTCCCCTCATCAGCTGGAACCCCTGGCCGCTTTGCTTTCGGGGCCAATTCCAGTAGCTCGACGACAGGGCTTGAAAAAATATAACTCCGTCTACGTCATCATTCTCAACAACAGTATAGCCCATTGTAAGTTCAAGCTTCACACATTTCCCCCCTGGTATTTGACACTTAGCGAGAACCATTGCCACGACTAAAGCTGTACAGCATTTCTGGCATAGAGTGCTCCACGCGTTCTGTGGAGTCCTCGTCTGATGTGACACTTACGCTGTACCCATGTGACTAATGTGTGCCCACCAAGCGATCGTTGTCATCGTTGTCGTACGCGTTGTAGTTCATTATTATGATGTTGTCACTGCTACTGCTGTTGTTTTTATTGCCGGTGTAGTTGTCGTTGTTGTCGTTACTGTCATTGTTATTGTCATGGCTGTCGTTATCAGTGTTACTGAGGTCATGCTTGTCTGTCAATTAGTTAGATTTCATCAATATTACAGGTGGGGTTAACTTAACAAGGTTTTCTTCGTATCCACTGATGCCTTTATGGTGTACTTGTTTGTTTGCTTGCCTGCCCGCATGCTTGCTTGTTTGCCTGTATGCGTGTTTGCCTGCCCGCATGCTTGCTTGTTTGCCTGTATGCGTGTTTGCCTGCCCGCATGCTTGCTTGTTTGCCTGTATGCGTGTTTGCCTGCCCGCATGCTTGCTTGTTTGCCTGTACGCGTGTTTGCCTGCCCGCATGCTTGCTTGTTTGTCTGTATGCGTGTTTGCCTGCCCGCATGCTTGCTTGTTTGTATGCGTGTTTGCCTGCCCGCATGCTTGCTTGTTTGCCTGTATGCGTGTTTGCCTGCCCGCATGCTTGCTTGTTTGTCTGTATGCGTGTTTGCCTGCCCGCATGCTTGCTTGTTTGTCTGTATGCGTGTTTGCCTGCCCGCATGCTTGCTTGTTTGCCTGTATGCGTGTTTGCCTGCCCGCATGCTTGCTTGTTTGTCTGTATGCGTGTTTGCCTGCCCGCATGCTTGCTTGTTTGTCTGTATGCGTGTTTGCCTGCCCGCATGCTTGCTTGTTTGCCTGTATGCGTGTTTGCCTGCCCGCATGCTTGCTTGTTTGTATGCGTGTTTGCCTGCCCGCATGCTTGCTTGTTTGTCTGTATGCGTGTTTGCCTGCCCGCATGCTTGCTTGTTTGTGTATGCGTGTTTGCCTGCCCGCATGCTTGCTTGTTTGCCTGTATGCGTGTTTGCCTGCCCGCATGCTTGCTTGTTTGTCTGTATGCGTGTTTGCCTGCCCGCATGCTTGCTTGTTTGTCTGTATGCGTGTTTGCCTGCCCGCATGCTTGCTTGTTTGCCTGTATGCGTGTTTGCCTGCCCGCATGCTTGCTTGTTTGCCTGTATGCGTGTTTGCCTGCCCGCATGCTTGCTTGTTTGCCTGTATGCGTGTTTGCCTGCCCGCATGCTTGCTTGTTTGTCTGTATGCGTGTTTGCCTGCCCGCATGCTTGCTTGTTTGCCTGTATGCGTGTTTGCCTGCCCGCATGCTTGCTTGTTTGCCTGTATGCGTGTTTGCCTGCCCGCATGCTTGCTTGTTTGTCTGTATGCGTGTTTGCCTGCCCGCATGCTTGCTTGTTTGTCTGTATGCGTGTTTGCCTGCCCGCATGCTTGCTTGTTTGCCTGTATGCGTGTTTGCCTGCCCGCATGCTTGCTTGTTTGCCTGTATGCGTGTTTGCCTGCCCGCATGCTTGCTTGTTTGTCTGTATGCGTGTTTGCCTGCCCGCATGCTTGCTTGTTTGCCTGTATGCGTGTTTGCCTGCCCGCATGCTTGCTTGTTTGTCTGTATGCGTGTTTGCCTGCCCGCATGCTTGCTTGTTTGCCTGTATGCGTGTTTGCCTGCCCGCATGCTTGCTTGTTTGCCTGTATGCGTGTTTGCCTGCCCGCATGCTTGCTTGTTTGTCTGTATGCGTGTTTGCCTGCCCGCATGCTTGCTTGTTTGTCTGTATGCGTGTTTGCCTGCCCGCATGCTTGCTTGTTTGCCTGTATGCGTGTTTGCCTGCCCGCATGCTTGCTTGTTTGTATGCGTGTTTGCCTGCCCGCATGCTTGCTTGTTTGCCTGTATGCGTGTTTGCCTGCCCGCATGCTTGCTTGTTTGTCTGTATGCGTGTTTGCCTGCCCGCATGCTTGCTTGTTTGCCTGTATGCGTGTTTGCCTGCCCGCATGCTTGCTTGTTTGTCTGTATGCGTGTTTGCCTGCCCGCATGCTTGCTTGTTTGTCTGTATGCGTGTTTGCCTGCCCGCATGCTTGCTTGTTTGCCTGTATGCGTGTTTGCCTGCCCGCATGCTTGCTTGTTTGCCTGTATGCGTGTTTGCCTGCCCGCATGCTTGCTTGTTTGTCTGTATGCGTGTTTGCCTGCCCGCATGCTTGCTTGTTTGTCTGTATGCGTGTTTGCCTGCCCGCATGCTTGCTTGTTTGTCTGTATGCGTGTTTGCCTGCCCGCATGCTTTAACTCCTAGTTCCTGCCAGTTTGCACACTTGCTTGCTCGTAAGCTTGCTTGTTTGCTTGCTGGCCAGCTTGCTTGTTTGTTAGCTTGATCGCTTGCCAGCTTGCATATTTGCTTGCTAGTTTGCCTGGTTGCTAACTTGTTTGTTCACTCGCTAGCTCTCCTGCTTGCTAGCTTGCTTGCTTTTTTCCTCGGTTGTTTCAAGCTTCACTGAGTGCTCGTTCCCTTTTCACTCCCCTTCAAAATAATTGTAGGTTGCAATAGATTAACCCGTCGACCCATCTCCAGAACATGATCTGACTGTACGCTAGTCACGTTTGTACAAAGCACTGTACAACCCATAGGGACATTGGACAAAGCACTGTACAACCCATAGGGACATTGAACAAAGCACTGTACAACCCATAGGGGCATGTGCTGTACAACCCATAAGGACATTGGACAAAGAAGATGGTAAGGAAGACGGGCTGCCGCTGCTGCTGGTTAGCCTGGATTGTGGCAGGGTCGCAGAGAGTGGGAATCGCGGTAGAGATGGCCACTTGACCTGACTGCCCTGCTGAGGAGGAGTTCTTGGATCCTAGAGTGCTGCGACTCCTCGATCCCGCCAGCCAGATAGTTGTAGAGAATAAACAGACCGCACTTGGCGTAATAGGATCCTAGCTTTTTCCCTTTCCCTTTTTATCGTCGTCATCTGTTGTGTTTTGATAGGGAGTTCTTTCACTGCAGCCGATAAGGTTGATTGCGATGGTGGCGAACAAAGACTTAATAGAGAAAAAAGGCTACGGTGAAGAATAAAGGCAAAGAGAAAAAGAAGGGAAATTGTTAATGCAAAGGAAGTTAACCAAAACATGAACCTCTTTGTGGTTGCATAAAGCAGAGCAAGCAGAAGCACGACAAAGTGCAGCTGGCAAATTATGTTCGCGGGGAAATCCACAGAAAATGTTCAGGCTTGAATATTACTACATGTCAATTGCGAATCTACCTGGTTGTTTCCTTGACTGCGCATTGAAGAAACTCAACTTTTGTCGTAGGCTACTCTTCAAACTAGTCATTGAGTTTTGCATTGTTCACATTCGAAAAGCAATCTGAAATACTTGCTGTAAGATCTATGGCAACTGCGTGGCACCCACTTCCAAAATGGCGGCAGTGCAATTCTGACGCATACCTCAACATCAGGAACTTTGATTAATACCACACGAATGACGCCATATATTTGTACCTGGCCCCCGGAATTGCAAGAGTCCAGGTAAAATCCTGACAGCCCTAGCTCCTATTGTCTTAAACAAGATGATTACTTAACAACCACTTTTTCATAATAGGTCACAGCTCAGGGTATAGTTTTTGGTCGTTTGTTAAAACAAAGGCAACATAGTTGAAATGGATATTTTTCAAAAGTGGAAGGAGCGTAATATGGAACAAAACTGAGCAGATTTGTAAAAATTGGGGCGTCTTTTTTCCCACTGCACCCACAAGAAGACTACTGTTTAGTATCATGCCCTTTGAACCTGCATTCATATTTATTTCTCTTTTCTTTCATTTTAGCAAACGACCACCAAAAAGTCTTGTTAAAACCCCACTGTGTCTCGAATTGTGTGTTTTATCACAGCTCTCATACATATGTGTATAAACATCATCCTACTGTACGTGCAGAATAACTCATCGTCCACTATCTACTGCTCTCATTACTCGCTCGCTTGCTGCCTCTTTCAGACAGTTTTCCGAGCTCCGATGATCTTCGCACCTGACAGCATTAATTCTGTCGTGACTTCCTCGCGATGTAAAAATAGAGGGGAGGGACTGCGAGATAACGAACGACGAATATCCGCTTTCGTGGCCATGATCACGCTCCTTACTGAATGGCGAGCGGGGCAGTTTTCGCGAGGAGGAGACGCAAGCAATGAGCGCAAAGAGAGCGGTGCACCGTTGCAGAAGATGTAGGAGGAGCAGAAACCGATCGCAGGCACTGTTTCGGCAACATCATTTGGCAAACAAACATACATACACCCGGAACTGAGCGAAACACTTGAAACACCGAGGAAGGAGACTTGGAAACAGAGTGGGAAACAATCACATCTACGATTGAGATGCGGAAGGAATGAAAACCAAATGGGGAGATCAGATGTGATATGAGGAAGGGGCAGCAAGGAGGAGAGGTGGGGATGGGGGTGGGGGGTAGGGGTGGAGGAGAGGACAGACGAAGCAGAGTTAGTGTGGAGAGAGAAAAAACTCTTCTCAACGCTGAGATTGTGAATGCTTATGTGCACTGAGAAAAAAGATTCGGCCAGGAAGCCTCAGACGGAGCGGTTCAAGCAACATCGTCAACATCATCACCGTCAACAAAAACAACAAGATCAACAAGAAAGAGCGGCAGCAAGCTGCATCAACACGTTCAAAAGGGAACGTGGTTTGCGCAGCAACGCAGCAGTAGCAAGGCATTTCTGAGACGTGTTTCCCAGACTACAGATACGCAAGCCAAAGCAATCCAAGAGGCGTTTCCAGTTTAATTCTGAAGTGATTGCTGTCGACTGAAGTCAGTAACCAGACTGAAGTGATTGCTGTCACTGACAAGAGTCAGTAACCAGACTGAAGTGATTGCTGTCGACTGAAGT
>JAWQFJ010016481.1:27500-37500 GCA_034096865.1 Theodoxus fluviatilis | reverse complement strand
TGCCCTGCACAGAAACACAGCACACTTGCGTCTTAGAAGCCCACACCACAGATAACTGTGCTGCCCTGCACAGAAACACAGCACACTTGCGTCTTAGAAGCACACACCACAGATAACTGTGCTGCCCTGCACAGAAACACAGCACACTTGCGTCTTAGAAGCCCACACCACACAAAAAATAGCTGTGCTGCCCTGCACAGAAACACAGCACACTTGCGTCTTAGAAGCACACAACATACAAAAAATAGCTGTGCTGCCCTGCACAGAAACACAGCACACTTGCGTCTTAGAAGCACACACCACAGATAGCTGTGCTGCCCTGCACAGAAACACAGCACACTTGCGTCTTAGAAGCACACACCACAGATAACTGTGCTGCCCTGCACAGAAACACAGCACACTTGCGTCTTAAAAGCTCACCTTACAGTGCACAATGGAGGAATTGTTGATTTGTCAATTGAAACAACCATTTTTGCAAAAGCATGAAAATGTCAAAGATGGGGCTCTGTGGCCGTTTCGTGCGCTTGACCTGTGGTCACTTGTGGCTAGTGGGGACGGCGTTCAAAGCTGCGCGGCTCCCCGAGTTGCATCCTTGAGCAAGGCACTTAACTCGCATTGCTTCTCCCCACCCAGGAGTAAAACCGGGTACCTGTGAAGGCAGCAACGCGTTACTGTGGTGCGATCAACTCTTGTATTCAGCCATGAGCCAGCATCGGGTTGGAATGGTGCTGGTACCTGACTGTGTGTGTCTCATCTGTCATTGTGTTTGTCTTCAGGTGCTAGTGAAGGATTGATCAAGTGGCCCTGTGACCAGGGGTGAAATGTAAAACAGTTTGAGAGCCAGACATCACTACATGAAACAACATGTTTACCTTTATTTTATTTTTCAAGAAATGTAACTCAACATCAGCAATGCAGCTGAGCAAGGTCATGGATGGGAGGGGAGGGGAGGGGGGAGCAAGACGAGAAGGGAGGGGAGGAGGGGGAGGGGGAGAAGAAGGGAAGGGGGGAGAGGGAGCAGGAGGAGAAGGGAGAGGGAGCAGGAGGAGAAGGGAGGGGAGGAGAAGGGAGGGAAGGAAAAGGGAAGGGAGGACGGGGAGGGGAGGGGGAGAGGGGAGGGGGAGAGGGGAGGGGGAGAGGGGAGGGGGAGAGGGGAGGGGGGAGGAGGGGGGATAGAAACAGGAGAAGGGAGGGGAGAAGGGGAGGGGGAGAGGAGGGGAGGGGGAGCAAGAGGGGGAGGGGGGAGAGGGAGAGAGGGAGGACAGGGAGGGAGAGAGGGGAGAGGGAGGAGAGAGGGGAGCGGAGGGGAGGGGGAGGGGGAGGGGAGCAGGAGGGGGAGGCAGAGGAGCGCATTTGACACAAACTTGATAATCACACAAAATGTTGATGACAGAGTAAATTGCAGAAAGAGCAATCAATGCCTTGATAAATAAATCTACAAATGGCAGTAAAAATAAAGGAACTTTTTTTTCTCCAAAGGCATTAAGGTCAAAAGGAGGAGGGTATGCCTGCAGTAGTTTAACAAAACTGCACCAGAAGAGTTTGTCCTCACTGCCAGACACAGCATCCATCATGAGGGACAACTTGACAGGAAGGGAGGCATCACATGTCGCAGAAAGAAAACAAATGAAACCTTCTCAAGACCTACCCTGACCTTTCCATCCACACCAGACAAAACACATTGGGAATGGAAACACACATCAACAACATAAAATATGTACACGAAAAATAAACACTTTTGCAAGAGATACTATATGCCCTGAGTGAACAAAATACACTCATATACATGTAAGTAGACACAGGAAATTTTGTACACATAGTTTTAACAACCCAAGTTGCTATTGTAAAAAAAGAAGAAGAAAAAAAGAAGAATAATTTGACTCAACTCAACAAAAGCAGAGATTTAAAAAGAAGAAAAAAAAATCCCTTTGACAGACCACACAGAGTCCAGCATGAAAGATCCGACTAAATCACATGCATTGTACACACAGGGACAAAATCTCAACAACCAGTGTAAATGACTATTGTGGCTTTATTCGAAAAAGGACCAACACGGCAGTGTACAACTCATGTTATACAGTCTTGTTCTCTCCCCATTTTGAGCAAAGTGTAACTTTATAGGAACACCATCACATAATGTATCTCTCACACACGCACACACATGCATACTCACACACATACACACAAACTTCTTTAAACACACACACACTTCTTAATACACATACACACAAGCACACACACAAACACACACACAACTTCTTTATACACACACACACACACACACACAAACTTCTTTACACACACACACACACACACACACACACACACACACACACACACACACACACAAACTTCTTTATACACACACACATCTCACACACACACACACACACACACACACACACACACACACACACACATTACACACACACACACACACACACACACACACACACACACACACACACACACACACACACACACACACACACACACACACACACACACACACACACACACACACTTTATTTAACCTGAATCAATCACATCAGTCAAAATAAAGAATGCAATGTAAGCAGGTCACATCAAACAAAACAGAACATGTAGTGACTAGTCAAACGGAGTGTCCGAGTACATGCATTGTAGAAATTATTTTCGGCATGCCACGACACATTAATGACATGAAAAATCCATATCAAATTATTGATATGACCGGCACAATTTCCGGGTCAATATTAGACAAGCAATTCAAGTAGAGCTTCAGAAGAGCTTCATTGTGACATATTAGTTACTTCTCTTCCCAGAGTAAGCACACTGCACCTGACTAGCAAAAACACAGGATCACGCAAAAACATGCACGCACAGTGTTCTCGTCATCACCATGTACCTCTCACTAGTAAAAATAATGGTAATAACCAAAAAAACTACAAGAAAACCCACTTCAAATCCACCACTACCTCCACCAGCAACAGTAACCAAAAATCTTTATATAACAACAGTAATCATTCTACTGAGAGAGAGAAATAGGCATGACCTCAACGATTATGGGCTACAAAACTCTATAAACAACAGAAATTAGTCTATTGAGATAGAGACATGACCTCAATGATCATGGGTTACAAAGCTCTTAAAACAACAACAAAAACAACAACCACCACCACAGTAATCAGTCTACTGAGGGAGAGAAGGGTACATTCAGTGGCACCAAATTATAGACGTGACCTCAATCATCAACAACTGCACAACTCTTTCAACAACAACAAGAGCCACAACAACAACAAGAGCCACAACAACAACAAGAGCCACAACAACAACAACAACAACAACAACAGCCATAACAGGAAAGAAAACTTGAAAACTTATTTTCAACCAATGAAAAAGAGATGAGAACACAACAATGGCAGCAGCTTAAGCACCAAGAACAAACCCTCTCCACAAGCCGTGTCAGGAACTCCCACAGAGCCCCCTCTCCGACTGCACAGGATGTGAGGAGCGTGCATTCAGCAGTTGTGGGCACTCCGCATGTGCTGCTTCAGGTTGCCTCTCAGGCTGAACTTAAAGTGGCAGTGGGGACAGGCGTGCCTCCTCTCCCCCTCATGCACGTGCCGCACGTGCTGGTTTATGACATCTCGACGCCCCGTCCTGTAGTCGCAATGGGGGCAAGCGTGCTTCTTTGAGTGCTCATGGACCGTTTCAATGTGGACTTTCAGCTTGTGCTTAAGGATGCATTTGTAGTCACAGTGAGGACAAGAGTGGTTTTTCACACGGTAATGAACACCCTGGATGTGCCGCCTCATTGTGATGGAGTACGCAGACTTGAAGCTGCAGTGGGGACAAGCGTGCTTCTTTGAGTGCTCATGGACTGTTACAATGTGGACTTTCAGCTTGGACTTAAGGATGCATTTGAAGTCACAGTGGGGACAAGAGTGGTTCCAGGGACGGTCGGAGGTCTTCCTCGCTTCATGGACTGCCCTGACATGTGCGTGGACTCTCCGCTTGATGCTGAACTTCATGTGGCAGTGAGGACAGGCATGCTTCTTCTTGTTCTCATGCGTGGCAATGATGTGGTCATTCAAAGTGTCCCTTGTTCCAAACTTGCTTTGGCAGTCAGGGCAGTGGTACTTCTTCTCCTTCCTGTGGACAGTGGTGATGTGCCTGGTCAGGTGGCCTCTGATCTTGAACCGAGCTGTGCAGTGGAGACACTGGTATTTCCTCTTGCGGCAGTCGGAGTCCATGTGCTGCTTCAGGTCCCTCAGACCGTGACACCGAAACCTGCAGTGCAGACATGACGCCTCCTTCTCGTGATCTGTCTCCACGTGCTGCTTCAGAGTCTTGTTCTCACTGCACCTGAAGTCACAGCTTGGGCATGTCAGCGTTGCTGAAGCTTTGTTGTTTCCCCTCTTGTGAGGGCCGCGTCTGCCTTTCCGCTCATTCTTTGAGTCACCATGAAGAATCTGGTGGTTTCCACTTCCTCCGTGGGCAGTCAGCATGTGCTGTTCCAAAATATTTTTCTGGCTGCATTCAAAGTCACAGTGTAGGCATGTCAGTTTCGTTGCAGCTCTTCTGGTGACTTTCCTGTGTGGACCACGGGTTCCTTTCTGATCAGTTTCACAGCCCCGCATGGAGCTCTGCTGCTCCTTCCGTGTTCTATGGGCTGTCTGTATGTGTTTCTCCAGACAGGCTTTACTGGTGCTCTGGTAGTCACAGTGGGAACAGGGGTACTTCCTTGCTTTCCTTCTCTTTGCAGTCTGACCTGTTGCTTCTGAAGACTCTTTCTGAGCATATCTGTCCAGACGTCTTTGACAAGCATGTGTCCCAGTGACCTCTTTCCAGCTGGACACCCTGGGTGCAGGCTGCGGAAGTGTATCCACTGTTGTAGGAAAACCAGGCTCCGTCTTGACTTGGACTGGGATGCAACCCATTGTCGCCTGCTCCCTTTTTTCCCTGTGGCCCTCCACATCCATCGGCTCCCCAATGCCTGGCTTCATTTCTACCTGGATGAGATCCCCAATGTCTGGCTTTATTTCTACCTGGATGAGATCCCCAATGTCTGGCCTCATGTCTTCACGGTTGACTTCCCGAATGACCGGCTTTATTTCTACCTGGATGAGATCCCCAATGTCTGGCTTCATTTCTAATTGGAGGAGATTCCCGATGTCTTGTTTCATTTCTTCACAGTTGACTTCCCGAATGTCTGGTTTTATTTCTACCTGGATGAGATCCCCAATGTCTGGCTTTATTTCTACCTGGATGAGATCCCCGATGTCTTGTTTCATTTCTTCACAGTTGACTTCCCGAATGTCTGGCTTTATTTCTACCTGGATGAGATCCCCAATGTCTGGCCTCATTTCTTCACTGAGGAGTTCCCCAATGTCCTGCTTCATTTTTACCTGAACATACTCCCCATAACAGCGGTTTGGGTCATCCTCTTCCTGTCCAATCTCTGTGACTGGAGCCCTCCAGGTGCACAGACAGTTCCTGCCTACACCTGGACACCCACAGGTGAGTGACTCCTCACAACGACTGATGTCAGGCAGCTCTTGCTTCACACAGCTGAACTCTTTATGAATTTCCATGTTCTGGAATCCTTCAAGAGTCAATGGTAGCACAGGACAGGAGTCAGTGACGGGGCCGTGTCCATTTGGGGAATTTAGATAAAATTCCATGTCCTGGAGTCTTTCAGGCCTCACTGATGACACAGTATACGAGTCAGTGACAGGTCCATGTCCGTTTGCTTCTTCAGACAGGCCTGGGAAGGGGGCCTCCTCTGTGTGTTCTTGCTTTACAGGACCAATCCAACTACCAACTTCAGTGCCTTGGAGTCTTTTGCATGTCGAGGAGGACACCGTACTCGGATCAGTGCGTGGAGGGATTTCACACTCTGATGCTTGTCCTGGAGAATTTGTGGCATGCGTGGCTTCCAGTGGAAAAGTTTGTGTTAACCAGGGATGATAAGCTGATACACCCATTAGAGAGAGTGAAAGCTCCAGGGATGCATTCATTCCTCTGTGCAGGTGTGTTTGGGGGTCGGGTTCATTGAATGATTCAGTGTTCATCACATCTCCTGCACCTATGTCCCATTTGGAACAATCTTTAGTCTTCACAGCATGCATTATCGGGTGTACATGGGTGCCTGCATCTGCCGACCGACAGTGCGTCCCAAAACTTGGACAAGGGGCTGTGTTGGAAACCATGAAATTGAGAATTTTGTCGACACCTTTCATTTGGAGTTCTTCATTTTCACCAGCATGCCCATCATTCTTCACAGCTTGTTGGGTCTTCATCCATGAAAACATATGACTGTCATGGCCACTGGCATCCATTGCAGGGATGAATTGATCAAACATTGAGTTCTCTTCTCCCTCCATGTCCAGACTTGTCAGAACAACAGGGCTTCCTTCAGTAGTGACTGAGCAAACACCATTATCATTACCTCCACCTCTCTGTTCTGCCTCACTCAGACAATAATGTCTGGTCCGTGCTGTGCTGCAGAGGCACAGTGGGAAATGGTTCAACTGTAAGTATCGCTTGCAATCCAAGCTTTACAGCTCAATCAAAGAAATAAAAAAGTGTTGTTCACTCTGACAGAACTCTTCTTTCAGGAAAGGCTGCCTCCTTACACAAGAAGTTTGGAGTGTGCCACCTGATACACAGTGACAAAGCATCCAACCACCTTGAATAGTCACTCCAACCACACAGAGACACAGGCCCAAACTCAGATTGTGAATGCCTCCCACACTGTGCCATTACCTCAAGCATTTCCATGTACGTGATAGTTCATGCATCCTCAATCTTGGATTTCCACATACAGTTCCTGCAATACAGAGTTACTACATGTAAGTGATACTTCACACACCTAAAGTTTTGGATTTACCACACACAGTTCCTGCAATACAGAGTTACTGCATGTAAGTGATATTCCATACACCTAAAGTTTTGGATTTAACACACACAGTTCCTGCAAAAACAGAGCTCTTCTGAAAGGTCAGCCACCTCCAAAGCGTGGCAGCAACGTAGTTTGACAGATGGCTCCACAATTGTCAGTTCAGCTGACTTCCCGGTCAGTCACATGGAGGAAAACACAGCTGACAGATTGACAGTTGTCACCTTTACAGTCACAGCAAATACAGTTTAGCTGACTCAACCGTCAGCTGAAGGTTTTTATGATGACATCACAGTGACAGGAAGACTGCCGACTCTGTCACAGTCACACAAGAGTAGCTCAACTCAGATGTCTCTCTCCCCAGCAGAGTTGCACCCAGGACACAGTGTAGAAGACAGTAGGTCCAGATAGCAACAGTTCCTCACATAGACACCTGCTGCACAGGAGGCTGGCTAGGGCAGCAATAGGTCCATGTAGAAGACTACAGAATGCCTGCTGCACAGGAGGATGGCCAGGGCAGCTATAGGTCCATGTAGAAGACTACACAATGCCTGCTGCACAGGAGGATGGCCAGGGCAGCTATAGGTCCATGTAGAAGACTACACAATGCCTGCTGCACAGGAGGATGGCCAGGGCAGCTATAGGTCCATGTAGAAGACTACAGAATGCCTGCTGCACAGGAGGATGGCCAGGGCAGCTATAGGTCCATGTAGAAGACTACACAATGCCTGCTGCACAGGAGGCTGGCCAGGGCAGCTATAGGTCCATGTAGAAGACTACAGAATGCCTGATGCACAGGATGATGGCCAGGGCAGCTATAGGTCCATGTAGAAGACTACACAATGCCTGCTGCACAGGAGGCTGGCCAGGGCAGCTATAGGTCCATGTAGAAGACTACAGAATGCCTGATGCACAGGAGGATGGCCAGGGCAGCAGGTCAGAACTCAGGCTCTGCTGGGTGTGGGCACTGCAGACTGGATGGCGACAAGACTGGCTACTGGTGGTCCTGGAATGGAAAGCAGACAGGTGCTCTACCAATCATGCACGTTTTGCAGTGAAAATTTGTTAGAGAAAATGTCTCACTGATGAGAAATTCTCAGCTGAAAGTTTTTTGTTTGTTGTTGATGTTTTTTGTTTTTGTTTTTTGTGCATTTTGTTTGGTCTGTTGTCATTTTTACAGATAAACAAACCCCTTCAACCCTGAGGAGGTCATTGAGTGGTTCTCGTCTGCTGAAACGCTGTACAGAACAGGGCAGAACAGAACAGTTTATTTGTATATAGGCCTTTAGCCCATTACAAACCAGTGGGTATAAAGATATTTTGTTTACGTAGGTACATTCTTGAGATCTTGGATAACAACTTGTTTCAGTGCTGTGAACATAAACCACACTAAAGCATGACACTTCTCTTTATTGTGCATCATAACATGGGGGAATTTCAGTGTTCATTTTTCTTCCACACTTCACAAACTTCAGTCTGAAACAGTCATACCTCATTTGAACAGTAGGTTTTCTTTGTTTTCTATGACTGAGCCCACAAATTGTGCATGTCCCTGAGTCCTCTCCACTGGAAATGTTCCTCTTGGCATGACAACTAATGCCACTGACCGCCATTCTACACTGTGTCTATCATCTGTCCTGGTCAGCATTGGTAAGTCCTGTAGATGTGTTCAGCATCGTGCTGAGTCTTACAAAGGGCAAGGATGTGAAAACTGTTGCTAGTTTTCCACAGAAGATGCCCAAGTCTTGCCTATACTTTGAAAATTACAGCAACCTTCGAGTCGTTTTTCCAAAATTTGAGGAAAGCAGTTTTGTGGCCAACACCTTGTTGTGCCACACTTCCCCAAATCCTTAGAACAAAGTTACTGTAACCACAAGTTTTTTTTCCTAATCAGCATAAAATACTGACAAAGCATAAAGAATGAATGCACCCAAGAGGTGATATCAGTCCAGCTTTTTCTGAACATGAAATGCTGACACTGCATGAAAAACAGTGTATTCAATAAAAGTTGTGACTGCAGTCACCTCATTAGTGCAGTTTGCTAACTTGAAATACTCCCAGCATGCTCTGCTTACTACAACAATTTCAAACCAACCTTTCTTGACCTTCATATTCTGGCATAAAGGTATTCTGCTTAAGAATGAATGTGTAAAAATTGAATATAAAAATTATGTAGGTGTCCAAATCAAGAGAGGACCAAGCTGCTAAAATATTGTCTGCATGAGAAGCATGTGGCTATCAGCAAGAAACTTGTGTAATGATTGGCAAGAACTCACTTTTCAACAAGTGTGCAGCACTTTTCCAATGCAACAAGGATGACAATGGCTTGCCAAAATATTGTCTACATTAGAAGCATGCGGTTATCGATGAAAAGCCTTGTTTTTAACAGCTGTGCAGCACTTTCACAATCAAGGTTAAACAATAAAACAAGGATGACAGCAATTATTACTACTACTACTACTACTACTACTACTGCTACCACTACTACTACTACCACTACTACAACTACCACTATTGCTGCTGCTGCTGCTACTATTACTACTACAACTACTACTGCTGCCACTCATTTTACTGTTGTAACTATTATTACTACCTCTGTTACTACACTTACTACTTGCATTATTACTACTATTACTGCCGGTCCAGACTGGGACTGTGGAGTCATTTGCATACCCACTCCAGAGATACGCGTGGAGCCAGTCATCCTTGACACCAAGGGACTACCGACGATGACTATTATTACAGTAATTACCATAGACAAACCCATTACTATTACCACAACATTTACTGCTACCACTACTATATCATTCTGCCAACACCACCGGTACTATTACTGTCTATCATAACCTCCACCACCACCACCACCACCACACCTGCCACAACCACCTTCACCACTACCACTAGTGACTACCACTATCAACACTACAACCACCATCACCACCACCACTTCCACCTTCACCACCTTCTTCTCCACCACCACCACCAACACACCTGCCACAACCATCTACACCACTACCACTACCACTACCAACATCACTACCAACACCACAACCACCACCACCACTTCCACCTACACCACCTTCTCCTCCACCACCACCACCACCGCACCTGCCACAA
>JAWQFJ010016481.1:15000-22500 GCA_034096865.1 Theodoxus fluviatilis | reverse complement strand
GAAGAAGGGAAGGGGGGAGAGGGAGCAGGAGGAGAAAGGGAGGGGAAAGGGAAGGGAGGAGAAAGGGAGGGGAGGAGGGGGAGGGGAGGAGGGAGGGGAGGAGGGGGAGGGGAGGAGGGAGGGGAGGGGGAGTGGGGAGGGGGAGAGGGGAGGGGGGAGAGGAGGGGGGATAGGAAGCAGGAGAAGGGAGGGGAGGAGGGGATGGGAAGAGGAGGGGAGGGGGAGAAAGAGGGGGAGGGGGGAGAGGGGAGAGGGAAGGAGGAGAGGGGAGAGGAGAGAGGGAAGCGGGAGGGGAGGGGGAGGGGAGCAGGAGGGGGAAGGCAGAGTCCTGAGCGCATTTGACACAAACTTGATAATCACACAAAATGTTGATGACAGTAAATTGCAGAAAGAGCAATCAATGCCTTGATAAATAAATCTACAAATGGCAGTAAAAATAAAAGAACTTTTTTTTCTCCAAAGGCATTAAGGTCAAAAGGAGGAGGGTATGCCTGCAGTAGTTTAACAAAACTGCACCAGAAGAGTTTGTCCTCACTGCCAGACACAGCATCCATCATGAGGGACAACTTGACAGGAAGGGAGGCATCACATGTCGCAGAAAGAAAACAAATGAAACCTTCTCAAGACCTGCCCTGACCTTTCCATCCACACCAGACAAAACACATTGGGAATGGAAACACACATCAACAACATAAAATATGTACACGAAAAATAAACACTTTTGCAAGAGATACTATATGCCCTGAGTGAACAAAATACACTCATATACATGTAAGTAGACACAGGAAATTTTGTACACATAGTTTTAACAACCCAAGTTGCTATTTTAAAATATGAAAAAAAGGAAAAGAATAATTTGACTCAACTCAACAAAATCAGAGATTTAAAAAAAAGAAGAAGAAAAAAATCCCTTTGACAGACCACACAGAGTCCAGCATGAATGATCCGACTAAATCACATGCATTGTACACACAGGGACAAAATCTCAACAACCAGTGTAAATGACTATTGTGGCTTTATTCGAAAAAGGACCAACACGGCAGTGTACAACTCAAGTTATACAGTCTTGTTCTCTCCCCATTTTGAGCAAAGTGTAACTCTATAGGAACACCATCACATAATGTATCTCTCTCACACATGCACACACATGCATACTCACACACATACACACAAACTTCTTTAAACACACACACACACACTTCTTAATACACACACACACACACACACACAAGCACACGCACAACTTCTTAATACACACACACACACAAACTTCTTTATAAACACACACACACTTCTTTATTTGTACACACACACACACACTCACACACACACACACACACACACACACACACACACACACACAGACACACATAAACACACACACACACTCACACACACACACACACACACACACACACACACACACACATACACTTCTTTATACACACATGCACACACACACACACACACACACACACACGCACACACACACACACACACACTCACACACACACACACACACACACGCACACACACACACACACACGAACACACACTTTAATTAACCTGAATCAATCACATCAGTTAAAATACAGAATGCAATGTAAGCAGGTCACATCAAACAAAACAGAACATGTAGTGACTAGTCAAACGGAGTGTCCGAGTACATGCATTGTAGACATTATTTTCGGCATGCCACGACACATTAATGCCAGGAAAAATCCATATCAAATTATTGATATGACCGGCACAATTTCCAGGTCAATATTAGACAAGCAATTCATGTAGAGCTTCAGAAGAGCTTCATTGTGACATATTAGTTACTTCTCTTCCCAGAGTAAGCACACTGCACCTGACTAGCAAAAACACAGGATCACGCAAAAACATGCACGCACAGTGTTCTCGTCATCACCATGTACCTCTCACTAGTAAAAATAATGGTAATAACCAAAAAAACTACAAGAAAACCCATTTCAAATCCACCACTATCTCCACCAGCAACAGTAACCAAAAATCTTTATAACAACAGTAATCATTCTACTGAGAGAGAGAAATAGGCATGACCGCAACGATTATGGGCTACAAAACTCTATAAACAACAGAAATTAGTCTATTGAGATAGAGACATGACCTCAATGATCATGGGTTACAAAGCTCTTAAAACAACAACAAAAACAACAACCACCACCACAGTAATCAGTCTACTGAGGGAGAGAAGGGTACATTCAGTGGCACCAAATTATAGACGTGACCTCAATCACAAAAAATGCACAACTCTTTTAACAACAACAGCCACAACCGGAAAGAAAACTTTAAAACTTATTTTCAACCAATGAAAAAGAGATGAGAACACAACAATGGCAGCAGCTTCAGCACCAAGAACAAGCCGTCTCCACAAGCCGTGTCAGGAACTCCCACAGAGCCCCCTCTCCGACTGCACAGGATGCGAGGAGCGTGCATTCAGCAGTTGTGGACACTCCGCATGTGCTGCTTCATGTTGCCTCTCTGGCTGAACTTAAAGTGGCAGTGGGGACAGGCGTGCCTCCTCTGCCCCTCATGCACGTGCTGCACGTGCTTGTTTATGACATCTCGACGCCCCGTCCTGTAGTCGCAGTGGGGGCAAGCGTGCTTCTTTGGGTGCTCATGGACCGTTTCAATGTGGACTTTCAGCTTGTCCTTACGGATGCATTTGTAGTCACAGTGGGGACAAGAGTGGTTTTTCACACGGTCATGAACACCCTGGATGTGCCGCCTCATTGTGATGGAGTACGCAGACTTGAAGCTGCAGTGGGGGCAAGCATGCTTCTTTGAGTGCTCATGGACTGTTACAATGTGGACTTTCAGCTTAGACTTAAGGATGCATTTGAAGTCACAGTGGGGACAAGAGTGCTTCCAGGGATGGTCGGAGGTCTTCCTCGCTTCATGGACTGCCCTGACATGTGCGTGGACTCTCCGCTTGAGGCTGAACTTCATGTGGCAGTGAGGACAGGCAGGCTTCCCCTTATTCTCATGCATGGCAATGATGTGGTAATTCAAAGTGTCCCTGGCTCCAAACTTGCTTTGGCAGTCAGGGCAGTGGTACTTCTTCTCCTTCCTGTGGACAGTGGTGATGTGCCTGGTTAGGTGGCCGATGATCTTGAACCGAGCTGAGCAGTGGAGACACTGGTATTTCCTCTTCCTGCAGTCGGAGTCCATGTGCTGCTTCAGGTCCCTCAGACCGTGACACCGAAACCTGCAGTGCAGACATGACGCCTCCTTCTCATGATCCATCTCCACGTGCTGCTTCAGAGCCTTGTTCTCACTGCACCTGAAGTCACAGCTTGGGCATGTCAGCGTTGCTGAAGCTCTGTTGTTTCCCCTCTTGTGAGGGCCGCGTCTGCCTTTCCGCTCATTCTTTGAGTCACCATGAAGAATCTGGTGGTTTCCACTTCCTCTGTGGACAGTCAGCATGTGCTGCTCCAAAATCCTTTTCTGGCTGCATTCAAAGTCACAGTGTGGGCATGTCAGTTTCTTTGCAGCTCTTCTGGTTACTTTCCTGTGTGGACCACGGGTTCCTTTCTGATCAGTTCCACAGCCCCGCATGGAGCTCTGCTGCTCCTTCCGTGTTCCATGGGCAGTCTGTATGTGTTTCTCCAGACAGGCTTTACTGGTGCTCTGGTAGGCACAGTGGGAACAGGGGTACTTCCTTGCTTTCCTTCTCTTTGCAGTCTGACCTGTTGCTTCTGAAGACTCTTTCTGAGCATATCTGTCCAGACGTCTTTGACAAGCACGTGTCCCAGTGACCTCTTTCCAGCTGGACACCCTGGGTGCAGGCTGCGGAAGTGTATCCACTGTTGTAGGAAAACCAGACTCCGTCTTGACTTGGACTGGGATGCAACCCATGGTCGCCTGCTCCCTTTTTTCCCTGTGGCCCTCCACATCCATCGGCTCCCCAATGTCTGGCTTCATTTCTACCTGGATGAGATCCTCAATGTCTGGCTTTATTTCTTCACAGTTGACTTCCCCAATGTCTGGCTTCATTTCTACCTGGATGAGATCCCCAATGTCTGGCCTCATGTCTTCACAGTTGACTTCCCGAATGTCTGGCTTCATTTCTACCTGGATGAGATCCCCAATGTCTGGCTTCATTTCTACCTGGATTATATCCCCAATGTCTGGCTTCATTTCTTCACAGTTGACTTCCTGAATGTCTGCCTTCATTTCTACCTGGATGAGATCCCCAATGTCTGGCATCATGTCTTCACAGTTGACTTTCCGATTGACTGGCCTCATTTCTAACTGGATGAGATCCCCAATTACTGGCCTCATGTCTTCACTGAGGAGTTCCCCGATGTCCTGCTTCATTTTTACCTGAACATACTCCCCATAACAGCGGTTTGGGTCATCCTCTTCCTGTCCAATCTCTGTGACTGGAGCCCTCCAGGTGCACAGACAGTTCCTGCCTCCACCTGGACACCCACAGGTGAGTGACTCCTCACAACGACTGATGTCAGGCAGCTCTTGTTTTACACAGCTGAACTCTTTATGAATTTCCATGTTCTGGAATCCTTCAAGAGTCAATGGTAGCACAGGACAGGAGTCAGTGACGGGGCCGTGTCCATTTGGGGAATTTAGATAAAATTCCATGTCCTGGAGTCTTTCAGGCCTCACTGATGACACAGGATGCGAGTCAGTGACAGGTCCATGTCCGTTTGCTTCTTCAGACAGGCCTGGGAAGGGGGCCTCCTCTGTGTGTTCTTGCTTTTCAGGACCAATCCAACTACCAACTTCAGTGCCTTGGAGTCTTTTGCATGTCGAGGAGGACACCGTACTCGGATCAGTGCGTGGGGGGATCTCACACTCTGATGCTTGTCCTGGAGAGTTTGTGGCATGTGTGGCCTTCAATGGAAAAGTTTGTGTTAACCAGGGATGATAAGCTGATACACCCATTAGAGATAGTGAAAGCTCCAGGGATGCATTCATTCCTCTGTGCAGGTGGTTTTGGGGGTCAGGTTCATTGATAGATTCAGAGTTCATCACATCTCCTCCACCTATGTCCCATTTGGAACAATCTTTAGTCTTCACAGCATGCATTATCGGATGTACATGGGTATCTGCATCTGCCGACCGACAGTGCGTCCCAAAACTTGGACAAGGGGCTGTGTTGGAAACCATGAAATTGAAAATTTCGTCGACAGCTTTCATTTGGAGTTCTTCATTTTCACCAGCATGCCCATCATTCTTCACAGCTTGTTGGGTCTTCATCCATGAAAACATATGACTGTCATGGCCACTGGCATCCATTGCAGGGATGAATTGATCAAACATTGAGTTCTCTTCTCCCTCCATGTCCAGACTTGTCAGAACAACAGGGCTTCCTTCAGTAGTGACTGAGCAAACACCATTATCATTACCTCCACCTCTCTGTTCTGCCTCACTCAGACATTGATGTCTGATCCCTGCTGTACTGCAGAGGCACAGTGGGAAATGGCTCAAGAAAAGGAACTTTGCCAATCATTTTTCACTTTTTCTTCTCTTGGAGCTCAACACTGATTGTCATTTTCATGATGACCACTTGAAGATGGCAGACCACAATGCTGACTTTTTCACAAAGTTCTGTAAACTGTATCGCTTGCAATCCAAGCTTTACAGCTCAATCAAAGAAATAAAAAAGTGTTGTTCACTCTGACAGAACTCTTCTTTCAGGAAAGGCTGCCTCCTTACACAAGAAGTTTAGAGTGTGCCACCTGATACACCGTGACAAAGCATCCAACCACCTTGAATAGTCACTCCAACCACACAGAGATACAGGCCCAAACTCAGATTGTGAATGCCTCCCACACTGTGCCATTACCTCAAGCATTTCCATGTACATGATAGTTCATGAATGCATCCTCAATCTTGCATTTCCACACACAGTTCCTGCAATACAGAGTTACTACATGTAAGTGATACTTCATAAACCTTAAGTTTTGGATTTATCTCACAGTTCCTGCAACACAGAGTTACTACATGTAAGTGATACTCCATACACCTAAAGTTTTGGATTTACCACACACAGTTCCTGCAACACAGAGTTACTACATGTAAGTGATACTCCATACACCTAAAGTTTTGGATTTACCACACACAGTTCCTGCAAAAACAGAGTTCTTCTCAAAGGTCAGCCACCTCCAAAGCCTGGCAGCAACATAGTTCTCCTGATGACATCACAGTGTCAGGAAGACTGACGACTCTGTCACAGTCACACTAGAGTAGCTCAACTCAGATTTCTCTCTCCCCAGCAGAGTTGCACCCAGGACACAGTGTAGAAGACAGTGGGTCCAGATAGCCACAGTTCCTCCCATAGACACCTGATGCACAGGAGGATGGCCAGGGCAGCTATAGGTCCATGTAGAAGACTACAGAATGCCTGCTGCACAGGAGGCTGGCCAGGGCAGCTACAGGTCCATGTAGAAGACTACAGAATGCCTGCTGCACAGGAGGCTGGCCAGGGCAGCAATAGGTCCATGTTGAAGACTACAGAATGCCTGCTGCACAGGAGGATGGCCAGGGCAGCTATAGGTCCATGTAGAAGACTACACAATGCCTGCTGCACAGGAGGATGGCCAGGGCAGCTATAGGTCCATGTAGAAGACTACACAATGCCTGCTGCACAGGAGGATGGCCAGGGCAGCTATAGGTCCATGTAGAAGACTACAGAATGCCTGCTGCACAGGAGGATGGCCAGGGCAGCTATAGGTCCATGTAGAAGACTACACAATGCCTGCTGCACAGGAGGCTGGCCAGGGCAGCTATAGGTCCATGTAGAAGACTACAGAATGCCTGATGCACAGGATGATGGCCAGGGCAGCTATAGGTCCATGTAGAAGACTACACAATGCCTGCTGCACAGGAGGCTGGCCAGGGCAGCTATAGGTCCATGTAGAAGACTACAGAATGCCTGATGCACAGGAGGATGGCCAGGGCAGCAGGTCAGAACTCAGGCTCTGCTGGGTGTGGGCACTGCAGACTGGATGGCGACAAGACTGGCTACTGGTGGTCCTGGAATGGAAAGCAGACAGGTGCTCTACCAATCATGCACGTTTTGCAGTGAAAATTTGTTAGAGAAAATGTCTCACTGATGAGAAATTCTCAGCTGAAAGTTTTTTGTTTGTTGTTGATGTTTTTTGTTTTTGTTTTTTGTGCATTTTGTTTGGTCTGTTGTCATTTTTACAGATAAACAAACCCCTTCAACCCTGAGGAGGTCATTGAGTGGTTCTCGTCTGCTGAAACGCTGTACAGAACAGGGCAGAACAGAACAGTTTATTTGTATATAGGCCTTTAGCCCATTACAAACCAGTGGGTATAAAGATATTTTGTTTACGTAGGTACATTCTTGAGATCTTGGATAACAACTTGTTTCAGTGCTGTGAACATAAACCACACTAAAGCATGACACTTCTCTTTATTGTGCATCATAACATGGGGGAATTTCAGTGTTCATTTTTCTTCCACACTTCACAAACTTCAGTCTGAAAC
>JAWQFJ010016481.1:0-7500 GCA_034096865.1 Theodoxus fluviatilis | reverse complement strand
TAAGTAGACACAGGAAATTTTGTACACATAGTTTTAACAACCCAAGTTGCTATTTTAAAAAAAGAAAGAAAAAAAAGAACAAAAATTGATTGAAATCAACAAAAGCAGAGATTAAAAAAGGAAAAAAAATGAAAAGAATAATTTGACTCAACTCAACAAAAGTAGATTTTTTTAAAGAAGAAAAACATCCCTTTGACACACCACACAGAGTCCAGCATGAAAGATTCGACTAAATCACATGCATTGTACACACAGGGACAAAATCTCAACAACCAGTGTCATTGACTATTGTGGCTTTATTCGAAAAAGGACCAACACGGCAGTGTACAACTCAAGTTATACAGTCTTATTCTCTCCCCATTTTGAGCAAAGTGTAACTTTATAGGAACACCATCACATAATGTATCTCTCACACATGCCACGCATGCATTCTCACACACATACACACAAACTTCTTTAAACACACACACACACACACTTCTTAATACACACACACACACACACACAATCACACACACAACTTCTTTAGTATACACACACACACACACACACACACACAAACTTCTTTATACACACACACACACACACACACACACACACACACACACACACACACACGCACACACACACACACACACACACACACACACACACACACTTCTTAATATATACACACATACACACACACACAAACTTCTTTATACACATACACACACACATTCTTCACACACACACACACACACACACACACACACACACACACACACACACACACACACACACACACACACACATACACACACACACACTTTAATTAACCTGAATCAATCAAATCAGTCAAAATAAAGAATGCAATGTAAACAGGTCACATCAAACAAAACAGAACATGTAGTGACTAGTCAAACGGAGTGTCCGAGTACATGCATTGCATACTTCTTATTCTCATGCGTGGCAATGATGTGGTCATTCAAAGTGTCCCTTGTTCCAAACTTGCTTTGGCAGTCAGGGCAGTGGTACTTCTTCTCCTTCCTGTGGACAGTGGTGATGTGCCTGGTCAGGTGGCCTCTGATCTTGAACCGAGCTGTGCAGTGGAGACACTGGTATTTCCTCTTGCGGCAGTCGGAGTCCATGTGCTGCTTCAGGTCCCTCAGACCGTGACACCGAAACCTGCAGTGCAGACATGACGCCTCCTTCTCATGATCTGTCTCCACGTGCTGCTTCAGAGTCTTGTTCTCACTGCACCTGAAGTCACAGCTTGGGCATGTCAGCGTTGCTGAAGCTCTGTTGTTTCCCCTCTTGTGAGGGCCGCGTCTGCCTTTCCGCTCATTCTTTGAGTCACCATGAAGAATCTGGTGGTTTCCACTTCCTCCGTGGGCAGTCAGCATGTGCTGTTCCAAAATCTTTTTCTGGCTGCATTCAAAGTCACAGTGTAGGCATGTCAGTTTCTTTGCAGCTCTTCTGGTTACTTTCCTGTGTGGACCACGGGTTCCTTTCTGATCAGTTCCACAGCCCCGCATGGAGCTCTGCTGCTCCTTCCGTGTTCCATGGACAGTCTGCACGTGTTTCTCCAGACAGGCTTTACTGGTGCTCTGGTAGTCACAGTGGGAACAGGGGTACTTCCTTGCTTTCCTTCTCTTTGCAGTCTGACCTGTTGCTTCTGAAGACTCTTTCTGAGCATATCTGTCCAGACGTCTTTGACAAGCATGTGTCCCAGTGACCTCTTTCCAGCTGGACAACATGGGTGCAGGCTGCGGAAGTGTATCCACTGTTGTAGGAAAACCAGGCTCCGTCCTGACTTGGACTGGGATGCAACCCATGGTAGCCTGCTCCCTTTTTTCCCTGTGGCTCTCCACATCCATCGGCTCCCGAATGTCTGGCTTTATTTCTACCTGGATGAGATCCCCAATGTCTGGCCTCATTTCTTCACAGTTGACTTCCCCAATGTCTGGCTTCATGTCTTCACAGTTGACTTCCCGAATGTCTGGCTTTATTTCTACCTGGATGAGATCCCCAATGTCTGGCCTCATTTCTTCACAGTTGACTTCCCCAATGTCTGGCTTCATGTCTTCACAGTTGACTTCCCGAATGTCTGGCTTTATTTCTACCTGGATGAGATCCCCATTGTCTGGCTTTATTTCTTCACAGTTGACTTCCCCAATGTCTGGCTTCATTTCTACCTGGATGAGATCCCCATTGTCTGGCTTTATTTCTTCACAGTTGACTTCCTGAATGTCTGCCTTCATTTCTACCTGGATGAGATCCCCAATGTCTGGCCTCATTTCTTCACTGAGGAGTTCCCCAATGTCCTGCTTCATTTTTACCTGAACATACTCCCCATAACAGTGGTTTGGGTCATCCTCTTCCTGTCCAATCTCTGTGACTGGAGCCCTCCAGGTGCACAGACAGTTCCTGCCTACACCTGGACATCCACAGGTGAGTGACTCCTCACAAGGACTGATATCAGGCAACTCTTGCTTCACACAGCTGAACTCTTTATGAATTTCCATGTTCTGGAATCCTTCAAGAGTCAATGGTAGCACAGGACAGGAGTCAGTGACGGGGTCGTGTCCATTTGGGGAATTTAGATAAAATTCCATGTCCTGGAGTCTTTCAGGCCTCACTGATGACACAGTATACGAGTCAGTGACAGGTCCATGTCCGTTTGCTTCTTCAGACAGGCCTGGGAAGGGGGCCTCCTCTGTGTGTTCTTGCTTTACAGGACCAATCCAACTACCAACTTCAGGGCCTTGGAGTCTTTTGCATGTCGAGGAGGACACCGTACACGGATCAGTGCGTGGAGGGATCTCACACTCTGATGCTTGTCCTGGAGAGTTTGTGGCATGCGTGGCCTCCAGTGGAAAAGTTTGTGTTAACCAGGGATGATAAGCTGATACACCCATTAGCGATAGTGAAAGCTCCAGGGATGCATTCATTCCTCTGTGCAGGCGGGTTTGGGGGTCGGGTTCATTGAATGATTCAGTGTTCATCACATCTCCTGCACCTATGTCCCATTTGGAACAATCTTTAGTCTTCACAGCATGCATTATCGGGTGTACATGGGTGCCTGCATCTGCCGACCGACAGTGCGTCCCAAAACTTGGACAAGGGGCTGTGTTGGAAACCATGAAATTGAAAATTTCGTCGACAGCTTTCATTTGGAGTTCTTCATTTTCACCGGCATGCCCATCATTCTTCACGGCTTGTCGGGTCTTCATCCATGAAAACATATGACTGTCATGGCCACTGGCATCCATTGCAGGGATGAATTGATCAAACATTGAGTTCTCTTCTCCCTCCATGTCCAGACTTGTCAGAACAGGGCTTCCTTCAGTAGTGACTGAGCAAACACCATTATCATTACCTCCACCTCTCTGTTCTGCCTCACTCAGACATTGATGTCTGATCCCTGCTGTACTGCAGAGGCACAGTGGGAAATGGCTCAAGAAAAGGAACTTTGCCAATCATTTTTCACTTTTTCTTCTCTTGGAGCTCAACACTGATTGTCATTTTCATGATGACCACTTGAAGATGGCAGACCACAATGCTGACTTTTTCACAAAGTTCTGTAAACTGTATCGCTTGCAATCCAAGCTTTACAGCTCAATAAAAAAAAATAAAAAAAGTGTTGTTCACTCTGACAGAACTCTTCTTTCAGGAAAGGCTGCCTCCTTACACAAGAAGTTTGGAGTGTGCCACCTGATACACAGTGACAAAGCATCCAACCACCTTGAATAGTCACTCCAACCACACAGAGACACAGGCCCAAACTCAGATTGTGAATGCCTCCCACACTGTGCCATTACCTCAAGCATTTCCATACATGTACGTGATAGTTCATGCATCCTCAATCTTGGATTTCCACACACAGATCCTGCAATACAGAGTTACTACATGTAAGTGATATTCCATACACCTAAAGTTTGGGATTTAACACACACAGTTCCTGCAAAAACAGAGCTCTTCTGAAAGGTCAGCCACCTCCAAAGCCTGGCAGCAACATAGTTCTCCTGATGACATCACAGTGTCGGGAAGTCTGCCGACTCTGTCACAGTCACACAAGAGTAGCTCAACTCAGATTTCTCTCTCCCCAGCAGAGTTGCACCCAGGACACAGTGTAGAAGACAGTAGGTCCAGATAGCCACAGTTCCTCACATAGACACCTGCTGCACAGGAGGATGGCCAGGGCAGCTATAGGTCCATGTAGAAGACTACACAATGCCTGCTGCACAGGAGGATGGCCAGGGCAGCTATAGGTCCATGTAGAAGACTACAGAATGCCTGCTGCACAGGAGGATGGCCAGGGCAGCTACAGGTCCATGTAGAAGACTACACAATGCCTGCTGCACAGGAGGCTGGCCAGGGCAGCTATAGGTCCATGTAGAAGACTACAGAATGCCTGCTGCACAGGAGGATGGCCAGGGCAGCTATAGGTCCATGTAGAAGACTACAGAATGCCTGCTGCACAGGAGGATGGCCAGGGCAGCTATAGGTCCATGTAGAAGACTACAGAATGCCTGCTGCACAGGAGGATGGCCAGGGCAGCAGGTCAGAACTCAGGCTCTGCTGGGTGTGGGCACTGCAGACTGGATGGCGACAAGACTGGCTGCTGGTGGTCCTGGAATGGAAAGCAGACAGGTGCTCTACCAATCATGCACTTTTTGCAGGGAAAATTTGCTAGAGAAATTGTCTCACTGATTAGAAATTCTCAGCTGAAAGTTTTTTTGTTTGTTGTTGTTGCTTTGTTTTGTTTGTGTTGTGTGTGTGTGTGTGTGTTTTTTTGTCTTTTGTTGTCATTTTTACAGATGAACAAACCGCTCCAACCCTGAGGAGGTCATTGAGTGGTTCCCGTCTGCTGAAACGCTGTACAGAACAGGGCAGAACAGAACAGTTTATTTGTATATATATATAGGCCTTTAGCCCATTACAAACCAGTGGGTATAAAGATATTTTGTTTACGTAGACCTGTACATTCTTGAGATCTTGGATAACAACTTGTTTCAGTGCTGTGAACATAAACCAAACTAAAGCATGACACTTCCCTTTATTGTGCATCATAACATGGGGGAATTTCAGTGTTCATTTTTCTTCCACACTTCACAAACTTCAGTCTGAAACAGTCATACCTCATTTGAACAGTTGGTTTTCTTTGTTTTCTATGAGCCCACAAAATGTGCATGTCCCAGAGTCCTCTCCACTTGAAATGCTCCTCTTGGCATGACAACTAATGCCACTGACCCCCATTCCACACTGTGTCTATCATCTGTCTTGGTCAGCATTGGTAAGTCCTGTAGATGTGTTCAGCATCGTGCTGAGTCTTACAAAGGGCAAGGATGTGAAAACTGTTGCTAGTTTTCCACAGAAGATGCCCAAGTCTTGCCAATACTTTGAATATGACAGCAAACTTCGAGTCTTTTTTTCAAATTTTGAGGAAAGCAGTTTTGTGGCCAACACCTTGTTATGCCACACTTCCCCAGATCCTTAGAACAAAGTAAGCTTTTAATGTGAAGTGCCCAACAAAAGATCACGATGGCATAATTGTTCTCAGCCATTCCTAGCGACATCTAATTTATATAATTTACAATAGGCTAAGTTTTTCCTGGGCAGTTTATCGCTGTTCATCATAAGTAGTTTCAACCAGTATTTTACAGCTCTCATTTTTGTTGCAATATCAAGTGTTCTACCAGTGTCTCCATATTCATCGTTGTTGGGGTACGTATGCTTTACTCTCTGAGAGTGTTTAAAAGCAAACAACTCATTCACATCAGATTTCTCATGTTCCCATACTTTGGTATAATAGTTACTACGAGCGTGGTAGTACTTGTAATTACTTCGCTTGCATTACAAACACGGCTTTGCACGTGCATTTAAAAAGTTCTGTAAAATTACTCACTTTTGCACAACCTATCCGTGAAAATACTTAAACTATACTTATAATCTTACCCTTTGCCTTTAAGACCCACACCTTATGGAGCATCATTCATGCGAAGAGGAGCAGTCGAACGTACCATGCAGTGGCGATGTACTTTGCTACTTAAGAACCGGCTTTAAGAACTGGCTTTACAGTGAAAAGTGAAATTTCTCTTCATTTTCACTACTGCACAACCCTGACTTGTTATGGATGGATAAAATGTGTGTACTACACATGTTTCAAGGAAGACTGTGTGTACAGTGTATACATACATGTGTTTCATACATAATTTTATCCACAATATTTCATCAATGGTAGAATTTCATGGGTAAAAGATTGAAGCTGATAGCCATGGAGTTGAGTTTATTAAGAAAAAAAAGATAGCTGTGGTATTGGTAACATTGCCACGCACAAAAAAACAAAAAGGTGTTGGTAAGTTGGACTGAACTTAAATTTCCCCCCCCTTTTTTTAGAAGAGGCAAGATTAAAGTTTAACAATAACATATGTCAATTTTTTCTTTCACTGAAAATGGTTTTACAAAATGTAAATAGTGAACTTCCTGAGAGCTGATAGGGCAGGGAAGATGGGATAGCATGCAGTTTGTTGTTTACCATCAATTTCTTCTTCCTTTTTCTTCTTTTTTTTTGGCTTGAAATTGAATGAAAAAAGTTTGAGGTTGGCAGGGGGAAATGAAAGGGTCAGTAAGGTTACTGTAACCACAATTTTCTTTTTTCCTAACCAGCATAAAATACTGACAAAGCATAAAGAATGAATGCACCCACGTGGTGATATCTGAGTCCAACTTTTGATGAATGTGAATGCTGACAATGCATGAAAAGCGGGATGCATTCAATAAAATATATCAGTCCAGCTTTTTCTGAACATGAAATGCTGACACTGCATGAAAAACAGTGTATTCAATAAAAGTTGTGACTGCAGTCACCTCATTAGTGCAGTTTGCTAACTTGAAATACTCCCAGCATGCTCTGCTTACTACAACAATTTCAAACCAACCTTTCTTGACCTTCATATTCTGGCATAAAGGTATTCTGCTTAAGAATGAATGTGTAAAAATTGAATATAAAAATTATGTAGATGTCCAAATCAAGAGAGGACCAAGCTGCTAAAATATTGTCTGCATGAGAAGCATGTGGCTATCAGCAAGAAACTTGTGTAATGATTGGCAAGATCTCACTTTTCAACAAGTGTGCAGCACTTTTCCAATGCAACAAGGATGACAATGGCTTGCCAAAATATTGTCTACATTAGAAGCATGTGGTTATCAATGAAAAGCCTTGTTTTTAACAACTGTGCAGCACTTTCACAATCAAGGTTAAACAATAAAACAAGGATGACAGCAATTATTACTACTACTACTACTACTACTCCTACCACTACTACTACTACCACTACTACTACTACCACTATTGCTGCTACTATTACTACTACAACTATTACTGCTGCCACTACGTTTACTGTTGTAACTATTATTACTACCTCTGTTACTACACTTACTACTTGCATTATTACTACTATTACTGCCGGTCCAGACTGGGACTGTGGAGTCATTTGCATACCCACTCCAGAGATC
>JAWQFJ010016480.1:30000-33297 GCA_034096865.1 Theodoxus fluviatilis | reverse complement strand
TTCACTAGAGACTTTGCCTTCCTGCAAAAGTGTCTCATGCCCCGTTGACTTCACTTGATGGAAGGTTTACGTCCGAAATATGCAAATGGAGGTCACACGAGAGGCTTGTGGGATAGCCGATCTGCTCCCTGACATACGCCGAAAAGTAGTTCTAAGACTATTTCGCACAAAACTCTTAACTTACATTTGTTGAGGCAATAAACAAGCGTTTATTCGATAAAATAAAATGTTTGTGTTGAAATGGAAAAAGTTTTGACTTCTGAATGATTTCTGTAAAATGTGGAGAAAAAATAGTATCAGAACGAACTATTTTTGGCGCAACGCTGTATGGCGAAGGGTCAAGATTATTACGCATTCATTGCGAACTGTGCCAATGTCAATACTGACTCGGGATCACAGAATGGTGAGTGGGAGGCTGTGGGAGGCTGTGGGAGGCTGTGGGAGGCTGTGGTGATGTATTAAACGTGTTGAAGAAAGATTTGCTTCGATATCCAAATTCTCGTCTTAGCAGTGCCTCACATTGCAGCAAATACAGGGAATACAGTATGCGTTGAAGTCTTCACTACAGAGATATAAAAGCCTGAGGTCTTGACATGACTTGTAGCTTAACCGCAGGTTGGAACTTCATAACTGTGAGAAGAACATCTTTGGTCCCGCGTATTTAATACTAAGTTCAGATGTACTCTCATCGTAATCAGTGATCAGTTAGAAAAGAATTGCTGAATAGCGTCATTTAGTCAGCAGATACAAGTTCACACAATCCTATCTTTCCATTTTTCTGATGTTGTCTTGCTGTATAATCAAACACTGACATTACTACACTTAGTTCCTTTCTACAGATCGAGTCCCACTGTGGGAGTCTCGACAACATCCGGGAGTCCAGCCTCCAGCCCCGAGCCAAGATGGCCGCCACCAGTCTGCAGGAGACGGACGCTTCCTTCAAGACCGCTGAACAGGAACTCGAAGACGTCTTCAGCAGGGCGGTCAACGCCCTCCTTGACCGAAAGACCCAGGCCATGGAGGAGCTGAGGAGCAAGTGGAAGGCGGACAGACTGGAGCTGGAGGACCAGGCGGTGGTCACGCAGTCGCTGGTTTCCAGCGCCAAGACTTGCACAGCCCTGGGCAGGACGGTGTCCTCCGTGGGGCTGCCAAGCCACATCTTGGCCCAGGAGCAGGAGCTGGAGAGAGCGGTCCAGGAGGCCGGGGCTGAAGGGGGAAAGCTACTCCAGGCCTCGCCACGCTACAAGGTGGGCGCCACCGTCGCTGGCAAGAGGCCTTTTGGGTGTCTGTGTGTGTCTTTGCTTCTCCATCGCTACATGCCCATCCTCCTCTATCGTGTGTGCCTTTCTTTTCTCTCTGCGTCTTTGTCCTCTCTGTCTCACTATCTATTTCTCTGTCTGCCCGTCAGTCTCACTGTCCCTCGATCTGTCTGTTTTTCTGTTTCTTATTATCTGTCCACGCACCCGTTCATTCGTCTTTCCATCATTTGTTTAGCATGCAGTGTGTGTGTGTGTGTGTGTGTGTGTGTGTGTGTGTGTGTGCGTGCATGTGTGTGTGTGTATGTGTATGCATGTGTTTGTTCACGTGTGTGTGTTAATGCCATTTCCTGTATGTCAGTATGTGTTAAACGTGCGTGTGTGTATCTGTTTCTGTGTATGCGAGCGCATATGCATGTATATATGTGTGTGCGTGTATATGTGTGTTTGTGTGTTTGTTTGTGTCCGTGTGTCTGTGTGTATGTGTCTGTCTGTCCGTCTGTCTGTGTATCCCCTTTGTGTCCAACAGTGTGGCCGTTTAAGTGTCTGCGAATGTATTTGTCTGCAACAGCAAAAACATTCTTTATAACACGATTTACTCTTCAACGTTTTCTCTGTGTTGAAGGTGAACACAGACCTCTCGGTCCTGATGTGGTCTGTCCAGGAGCTGGGCACTGTACACTCAGGTAGGCAGGATGCAGGACTGGTTGTCATGGCGACAGTGTCAGTGTGTCAAGGGCGGTGCTGCACTGATGGGATTGGGGGGGGGGGGGGGGGGGGGGGGGGGGGCCACACTGCAGACATGGCAGGAGAGTTGTCTCCCTTCATCCGTCCTCTGCAAACATCCTTTAGTTAAAATGGCTCATGTGATTTGTGAAATGGCAGACAGAACTTTGAAATTTTACTTGCGTTTTTACAAATTTAGCCCGTTTTTCTCTCAGACTGTATGTTGCATGAAACGATGGCTCGTGAATACTAGAGAGTGAACTGTGGAAACTGTAGATGGTATCACTGCACTTGTGCCAGAGTATGTGACTACTCATGAACGTGTAAGAGGAATTATAGCACTGTCAGTTTGTATCATCCATGACAATCAGATGTTGACATGCCACCGCCTTGTGGTACTTCTCAAGCAGTCTTCCAGTAGCCTTGGAAGATGTTCAGCAGTGGTGGAGTTTGATGAGAGCTGGACGCCCAGTACGTCACGTGTGTCAGTGTGCAGTGTAGCCAGTGTCCAGACGTGCCAGCTGTCCCTCCCTTGCAGCGTGTGTGTCCAGCAGTTCCCTGGGACTGTCTCCAGTCATCCATAGGCCTGCTCTGTACTCAGGGCAGCAGTGCTGTGTTGGAGAGTTCCTGTTTATCTCCATGGTCCTGTGTGACTGGTGTCTACATAGTTATTTACTATGCAGTTATATGATGCAGTTTTACATTATATTTGCACTAAGATCGCAGTCACGTGACGTAAAATCAGCAAAGCCTCAACCGAAACAAACGAAATCAGGAAAATACAACACAACTACATGTTGACGTCGCATCGCTACTTCAGATATCTGTCTTCAGACATGTTTGGATTTTATCAAGAAAATATGTCCAAAGGTCATTCAAAGTTTGTCTGGAACAGAGGAAAACAGCTTTTCAGTGCTGCATGCAGGGCGGGTTTCCACACCAACAAAGCCAGAAAACTGTTGCATAATAGAAGCACAGGATTCGACCTCTTTTAAACTCACAGTGTAGAGTTGTCCTGAGTTTTTCTTCTTTTGCTGTTACAGTGACGTCACAGAGCGCTGGCGTCCCCTCCACACCATCTGTGACGTCACCGACCATACTGAGTGAGTGGCAGACAGAGTCCTGTGGAGGCAGTCAGCCTGTCTAGACTGGAGTGTGTCATGCAGACTGCTTGGACTTCCTGACGTAGTCACTGCGTCTGCCTACCTTGTTATTTAGATCGTAATAGCGATGCATACATTGGGACAAACACAATTCTAATAATATGAATAGCGAGTAAAAAAGTATATTTAAACACACAAATGCGCTTCATGTG
>JAWQFJ010016480.1:0-27500 GCA_034096865.1 Theodoxus fluviatilis | reverse complement strand
GTGATCACCAGGTGGTATATATATACTACTGATCGTTGATTGGTTGATAGTGTTAAAACATGACTGGAGACCACCTACTGTGTTGTGATTGGACAGGATGGACTTAGAGTTTTCCGGGAAGGTATTTAAGCCCGTGTGGTGATAATTCTGGGCGCCCGAAGTATTTATTTTTAGAGAACAGACCCACGTAGGTAACCGGCGCCCTGTTCAAGATGGTGTCCAAGGATTTTCTCACGTGGCAACCGCCAGAGTTAATTAACGTTGGACGAGAAGTATCGCCTCGACATCTCCGTTGGACTAAAGAATGAAGTTCAAGAACCCTGTCGTCTGTACGGACACGTGTACTGAGCCCACCGCTCCTGGCCGGACTTGTCTCAGGTCGCCCCACATGTCTGCCTAGAGAGAGAGAGAGAGAGAGAGCCATCTGTCGTCTGCTTGCGGCTGGACGGCCGCATGTTCGAGTTCAGCCCGTCGCCTCCCACAGTCTTCGAATTCCCCAGAAAACCTCAGGGTCCGTGACTCGAAGTCTACCCGAGTTACCTCGACTCTCGTCGCAGCCAGAAAACCGTTTTTCATCGAACCCTGAAAGTATGTGGGTGCGTGCCGCGAGTGCACTGGATGCCTCCCCCTTCCCCCTCCCTTTTCCCCGCTCCCCCACACGCGGCTCGCGTGCTGGCATGCCCTGGTGATAGGGGCATGGCCAATGTGTATCACCTCCAGGAATTTCATCGTCTCAGTTAAGTACCTAGTTTTGCTCCCGGTTTGGCAGAATTTATTTTTCCTCATTTAGTTACGGAATTATAATCTATTGCCTCATTATTTAATAATGCTTTGCAGCGCTCGTCGCTATTCACCTTTCTTTTGGTGTTTGTGAGAATTAAAATCATGTAAATTGTTTCCTGTAGTCCCATTCTCTCATTTTCAGACTTATTACATTCATTGTTTGATTGAGAGAGTGAAGGTGTGCGAGTAGGTTTAGAAGAGAGTTCACCCCTAGACATATAATGAACCAGATTTAATAAGTTAAATAAATCGTAAAACCGTGCTCGTCACAGGTGGTGATGGTGTTTGTTGTGGTGGTGGTAATGATGGTGGTGTTTTGTGGTAAAGGAGGTGGTGGTGGCAGCGGCGGTGGTGGCGGTGGCGGTGATTTTGACGGTGGCGGTGACGACGGTTGTGGTGATGAAAAAGACGGAAGTTACAGTAGCCATGCTGTTGATGCCAGTGCTGAAACTGAGAAAGGGTAGTTTAGTCCGGGAATAATGAAGAACGAAAGCGGGAGTAGAGGAGACAGACAGACAGACAGACGCACAGACAGAAAGACATACAGAAAGACAGACGGACGGACGAAGCTACGGCAGCAAGAAAAGAAGAAGGTGAAAAAGGAGAAGAAACGGAAGGAGGAGCAGGAAGTGACAGCAAAGTGACAGCGTCAGCAGTGGTGACGCCTGGATTGTAGAGGAGGAGACAGCAGGAGGCCACTGTATGCAGACACCTACGGTGAGACAAGGTCACTCCACCACGCAGACAGCAGCTGCACAGGAAGAGGTGCGTGTTATTCTCACCAGACTCCGCTGGGGGTGGACAGGGCGTGTGCTGAGGAGGGACCCACTGTCACGAGCCCTTTTCTACTCGGACTTTTTCCGAGAGAGACATGAACATCCAATCAAAAAATACAATACACAACACGCAAATAAATTAACAAATACAATATATTTTACAAGCCCATACAACAACCCTAAGCATAGCTACTCAACCAACCAATAACGTACACACCCAATCAGAATATGCAAAATATAATAAAACAAAACACCACCAACTTCCAAAACCAAAACTCACACTACAGCAATCTACCACCTCCGTAAGTTGCAATCACATCCATCAACTCCCCCTTTAACCAACACCGCAGGTGCCCACTCGCCTGAAACCCCAGCAGTACCAGTCTGGGACAATCTCAACTACCTCTCCTCAACCACACATCAACCCAACTAACACCACCCATAACTCAGGGTTCACCTCATACACCCAAACACAACTCAAAAGAGGGCAATACCTCCACCACCCATCGTCAATCCCTCACACCATATACCATACAACTACACAATGGCAATACGTCCAACAACAATCATCAATCCCTCACACCATATACCATACAACTACACAATGGCAATACGTCCAACAACAATCATCAATCCCTCACACCATATAACATACAACTACACAATGGCAATACGTCCAACAACAATCGTCAATTCCTCACACCATATACCATACAACTACACAATGGCAATACGTCCAACAACAATCGTCAATCCCTCACACCATATACCATACAACTACACAATGGCAATACGTCCAACAACAATCATCAATCCCTCACACCATATACCATACAACTACACAATGGCAATACGTCCAACAACAATCATCAATCCCTCACACCATATACCATACAACTACACAATGGCAATACGTCCAACAACAATCATCAATCCCTCACACCATATACCATACAACTACACAATGGCAATACGTCCAACAACAATCGTCAATCCCTCACACCATATACCATACAACTACACAATGGCAATACGTCCAACAACAATCATCAATCCCTCAGCACGTATCATCCAATTTCACAATGGCAATGCCTCGAACCCCAAAAAATGTAACGCAGATCGCCCGTGTAATATCTAGCAAGACACCAGAATATTATCATCAACCCCACCACTCATGCCCGAATAACACAAAACCGAAGACCGCATGGAAAAGCGGCATTTAATTCATTTTGCAATTTCTCATAGCCCGTCAGACGAATTAAACTAATAACAGTCAACGACTGACCGAGCAAAAACGAACAATGCAAGCACAAACTGGTACCCAATTTCCACTCGAATCAGCATAGTAAACCGCCCTCGAACTGGCGATGCAAACACAAACAGAACTGAATCCCTACTACAATTCTCCAACTAATAACAGTCAACGACTGACCGAGCAAAAACGAACAATGCAAGCACAAACTGGTACCCCATTTCCACTCGAATCATCATAGTAAACCGCCCTCGAACCGGCGATGCAAACACAAACAGAACTGAATCTCTACTGCAATTCTCCAGTGACACAAAAACCCGTTAGCCGAACAAATCAGGCCCAACGTCAATTCGTACTCACGTACCCTCTCACTCGCACGACACGACCGCAGGTCACACCTTTCTCGTTGGTCGAGCTCTCAAACACGAGAAAATCTCCTCTAAGATCAGGCTCTCCTCCTCAAAACCAACCCAACACTCTTCCACCGGCCTCCTCCCTAACCACTCTCCATCCCCACTCTCGGCCGATCTCTCCCTCGGTCTCCCTCGATTTTTTTCCCTCACACCCCTCATCTTCTCGTCTCGCGAGACTTTCCCACCAACAACTTGCACGGATCCCCCGTTTCAGTTCACGTAATCGCCACCTGCCCGTGCTCGTTGTGAGCTCTTCTCCTCATCCCCTCTTTCCCTGGCACGAAGTACCTTTGCCAACGCGGCAAACCTTTTCCCAGGTTTCCGCCCGGAGGTTAAAGGCCCACCTACGTCGCCTTCTCGAAAACTCGCCGTGTGACACCCACAACTCTGGCCACCACTCCACCCACCCACCCACCCACCCATCCATCTATCCACCCACCCATGCATCCATCCACCCACCCATCCATCCATCCATCCACCCACCCATCCACCCACCTACCCAACCAAACATCAATGTCATCCTGTATACAGGGCTGTGGTGACAGCTGACTGGAGCGTAATGAAAAACCAGTGGTGACGCAGTGTGGTGACAGTGCAGTGACACAGTGCGGTGACAGTGCAGCGACACAGTGTGGTGACTGCAGCGGACAGTGTGGTGACAGTGGCAGCGAAACAGTGTGGTGACAGTGGAGTGACAGCAGTGTGGTGACAGCATGGTGACACAGTGTGGTGACAGTGCAGCGACACAGTGTGGTGACAGTGCAGTGACGCAGTGTGGTGACAGTGCAGCGGCACAGTGTGGTGACAGTGTGGTGAGAGTGCAGTGTCGCAGTGTGGTTGCAGTGCTGCGACACAGTGTGGTGACTGTGTGGTGATGCAGCATGTGACACAGTGTGGTGACAGTGCAGTGACACAGTGTGGTGACAGTGTGGTGACGGTGCAGCGACACAGAGTGGTGACAGCTAGGTGACAGTGCAGTGGTGACGCAGTGTGGTGACAGTGCAGCGACACAGTGTGGTGACAGTGCAGTGACGCAGTGTGGTGACAGTGTGGCGACACAGTGTGGTGACAGTGCAGCGAGACAGTGTGGTGACAGTGTGATGATGCAGCATGTGACGCAGTGTGGTGACAGTGTGGTGATGCAGCATGTGACGCAGTGTGGTGACAGTGTGGTGACAGTGCAGCGACACAGTGTGGTGACAGTGTGGTGATGCAGCATGTGACGCAGTGTGGTGACAGTGTGGTGACAGTGCAGCATGACAGTGTGGTGACAGTGTGGTGATGCAGCATGTGACGCAGTGTGGTGACAGTGTGGTGACAGTGCAGCGACACAGTGTGGTGACAGTGTGGTGACGTGCAGCAGTGTGATGCAGTGTGGTGACAGTGTGGTGACGTGCGTGGTGATGCAGTGTGGTGACAGTGTGGTGATGCAGTGTGGTGCAGTGTGGTGACAGTGTGGTGACGTGCATGGTGATGCAGTGTGGTGACAGTGTGGTGACAGTGGTGCAGTGGTGCAGTGTGGTGACAGTGTGGTGAGCAGTGTGGTGACAGTGCAGCGACAGTGTGGTGCAGTGTGATGGCAGTGTGGTGACGCAGTGTGGTGATGCAGTGTGGTGACAGTGCAGCGACAGTGGGGATGCAGTGTGGTGACAGTGTGGTGATGCAGTGTGGTGACAAGTGTGGTGATGCAGTGTGGTGACAGCGTGGTGATGCAGTGTGGTGACAGTGTGGTGATGCAGTGTGGTGACAGTGTGGTGACAGTGTGGTGACAGTGTGATGATGCAGTGTGGTGACAGTGTGGTGACAGGTGATGCAGTGTGGTGACAGCTTGGTGATGCAGTGTGGTGACAGCGTGATGCAGTGTGGTGACAGTGTGGTGACAGTGTGGTGATGCAGCATGTGAGGCAGTGTGGTGACAGTGTGGTGACGCAGCATGTGATGCAGTGTGGTGACAGTGTGGTGATGCAGCATGTGATGCAGTGTTGTGACAGTGTGGTGACAGTGTGGTAGTGCATCATGTGCCGCAGTGTGGTGACAGTGCAGCGACACAGTGTGGTGACAGTGTGGTGATGCAGCATGTGACGCAGTGTGGTGACAGTGTGGTGATGCAGTGTGGTGATGCAGTGTGGTGACAGTGTGGTGATGCATCATGAGACGCAGTGTGGTGACAGTGCAGCGACACAGTGTGGTGACAGTGTGGTGATGCAGCATGTGATGCAGTGTGGTGACAGTGAGGTGACAGTGCAGTGACACAGTGTGGTGACAGTGTGGTGATGCAGTGTGGTGACGCAGTGTGGTGGCACAGTGTGGTGAGTGTGGTGATGCAGCATGTGATGCAGTGTGGTGACAGTGTGGTGATGCAGGGTGGTGACACAGTGTGGTGACAGTGCAGCGACACAGTGTGGTGACAGTGCAGCGACACAGTGTGGTGACAGTGTGGTGATGCAGCATGTGACGCAGTGTGGTGACAGTGTGGTGATGCAGCATGTGACGCAGTGTGGTGACAGCGTGGTGACAGTGCAGCGACACAGTGTGGTGACAGTGCAGCGACACAGTGTGGTGACAGTGCGGTGACGCAGTGTGGCGACAGTGCAGCGACACAGTGTGGTGACAGTGTGGTGACAGTGCAGTGACGCAGTGTGGTGACAGTGCAGCGACACAGTGTGGTGACAGTGTGGTGACAGTGCAGCGACACAGTGTGGTGACAGTGCAGCGACACAGTGTGGTGACACAGTGTGGTGACAGTGCAGCGACACAGCTAGGTGACAGCTAGGTGACAGTGCAGCTAGGTGACGCAGTGTGGTGACAGTGCAGCGACACAGTGTGGTGACAGTGCAGTGACGCAGTGTGGTGACAGTGCAGCGACACAGTGTGGTGACAGTGCAGCGACACAGTGTGGTGACAGTGTGGTGATGCAGCATGTGACGCAGTGTGGTGACAGTGTGGTGATGCAGCATGTGACGCAGTGTGGTGACAGTGTGGTGACAGTGCAGCGACACAGTGTGGTGACAGTGTGGTGATGCAGCATGTGACGCAGTGTGGTGACAGTGTGGTGACAGTGCAGCGACACAGTGTGGTGACAGTGTGGTGATGCAGCATGTGACGCAGTGTGGTGACGTAGTGTGGTGACAGTGCAGCGACACAGTGTGGTGACAGTGTGGTGACGTTGCGCGGTGATGCAGTGTGGTGACAGTGTGGTGACGTTGCGTGGTGATGCAGTGTGGTGACGTTGTGTGGTGACAGTGTGGTGGCAGTGTGGTGACAGTGTGGTGACAGCATGGTGATGCAGTGTGGTGGCAGTGTGGTGACAGTGTGGTGGCAGTGTGGTGACAGTGTGGTGACAGTGTGGTGACGCAGTGTGGTGACAGTGCAGCGACACAGTGTGGTGGCAGTATGGTGACAGTGTGGTGACAGTGTGGTGATGCAGTGTGGTGGCAGTGCAGCGACACAGTGTGGCGATGCAGTGTGGTGACAGTGTGGTGATGCAGTGTGGTGATGCAGTGTGGTGATGCAGTGTGGTGACAGCATGGTGATGCAGTGTGGTGGCAGTGTGGTGATGCAGTGTGGTGACAGTGTGGTGACAGTGTGGTGACAGTGTGGTGACAGTGTGGTGACAGTGTGGTGATGCAGTGTGGTGATGCAGTGTGGTGACGTTGCACGGTGATGCAGCTTGGTGACAGCATGGTGATGCAGTGTGATGACAGTGTGATGACAGTGTGGTGACATTATGGTGACAGTGTGGTGATGCAGCATGTGATGCAGTGTGGTGACAGAGTTGTGATGCAGCATGTGACACAGTGTGGTGACAGAGTGGTGATGCAGCATGTGACACAGTGTGGTGACAGTGTGGTGATGCAGCATGTGACACAGTGTGGTGACAGTGTGGTGATGCAGCATGTGATGCAGTGTGGTGACAGTGTGGTGATGCAGCATGTGACGCAGTGTGGTGACAGTGTGGTGATGCAGCATGTGATGCAGTGTGGTGACAGTGTGGTGATGCAGCATGTGATGCAGTGTTGTGACAGTGTGGTGACACAGTGTGGTGATGCAGCATGTGACGCAGTGTGGTGACAGTGTGGTGATGTCAGATTTCATGTGCACACTGTGATGGGTGATGGCTGACCACCTGGGAGTGCGGCACGTGGTGAACTGAAATAGCGTTGGTACTCAGAGAGAACGAGTAATACTTGACTAATTGGTTCTCGTCTCTGTCCTACGTCACTTGCTGAATGACGTCATTGGGGAGGGAGAACGAATCTCGAAAGGCCAGTTTGGAAGTGGCAATGAAAACACGGGAGAGATTCTCTGTTCATGGGGTCTTGGTCATGACCCCTTGGTGCACCGAGGATTGTCGGCGAGGATTTGTCGGCGTGATCTGAGGGGACTGAGCACTTTCAACGCCTGGCTGACCGCTAGTCAGCCGGACCCAATCCCTGGTGGGAAATACAGATTCTCGACTTCCGTCCGTTGCCTGGACGCTTGACGGTATTTTTCAAGGAAGCGGTGGAGGGAGAGAAAAACCTCCTGGCCACAAGAAGGATCAACACTGTGGTTCCCTACCCCTCCTGGTCCTGAAGACAACACCGTGATGAGTAGAAATGAAACTTGTTCTCCCTCTGTCCCCCTGTGTTTGATAATGAACTCTCTCTGACACTGATAAAGAACGAAACTCTCTCTGACACTGATAACGACGTACCAGGAACATTGAACTCTTTTCTCTTGTTTCGTGAATGAAGATGAACAGTTATCTGGACTTTTATTAATAATTGATACTTGCTAATCCATGAAGAAACTAGTTATTCTAATATGTTGCATGTTTTTGCAGGAAGATTCTGATAATCCAAATATTCGACATTCTATCCCCCTCCGTGTCTTTTGTTGAGAACGAAAGGAAAGTGAATGGATGAATAATTAGAGTTAGTCTATCTCTCAAATAGACAACAATGTTGTAACCCCTTTGGGCTGTAACATAAATTGGGGGCTCGTCCGGGATATGAATTAGACAAATTGAGCTAGATTCGAAAGCATGAAATAGCAGTTGCTGTTTTGATAAGTTGTGATTCACAATTTTTCTTTGCTTATCACTGAAATTTCAGATAACCTGTTGAGAGTGTGTCCATGTCCTGTGTGATCTTTCTGTTTGCTACTTGCATTATGTGCATTGTCTGATCCTGTCGCTGCACTCAGCAGTTTCGCGCAACAAAGGTAGGAATTAACGGAAAATTTGTCAAAAATGGCCACCGGAAGTGAGGAGACTGTAGACATACGTCATCTCTTACAGAATATGACTGCAGATCATGTGAGCGTTGCACTGGTAGAGGAAAAATATGCTTTGGCTGAACGTTTTGGCATTGAATTGCGGGAACGCATGACCTCAAGGCAAATTGATGAAATTCTCATTCCTGAACTATCTAAACAGGGCCTGTTTAGGGTAGAGGAGGATAGTCGCGAAATGGGGGATCAGAGTGAAGCTTTGCACTTGCAGATGGCGAGACTAGGGTGGGAGAAAAAGAGATTCCGAATGGAGCAGGCTATGCAAGAGTCGAGACTGAAATTGGGATGGGAGAAATCTGGAATTCAGTCCTTGGGATGGGAGAAATCTGGAATTCAGTCCTTGGGATGGGAGAAATCTGGAATTCAGTCCTTGGGATGGGAGAAATCTGGAATTCAGTCCTTGGGATGGGAGAAATCTGGAATTCAGTCCTTGGGATGGGAGAAATCTGGGTTCAATCCCAGGGATGGGAGAAATCTGGAATCTTTCTGACTAATCAGGAAAGTTTTAACTTGTAACTGATGGTGGAGCATAAGGTTGGCCAACCAGGTTTAGACACCGTAGTCTAGTCATGTAGAAACATGAAACTTTCCGACGATATGAAAAGCGCAGATAACAAAAATGCAAGACTGTCCGTGAGTGTGCCGAGAAAGCAGGGAGGTTTCTTGCTGCGAGGGAGGGGGTGACGAAAGTAGATGGTTTAAATTCTAAGACTGGACAGGATGCATTTTTCAGGAGGGAAAGGGGAATCCCCGGGTAGAAATTCCTCAGGAAAGAGTGGCTCTGAGAAGCAAACTGTAGTTTTGAAGGATGTTGTGTGCAGACAGTCAGATGTACAGACAGTCAGATGTACAGACAGTCAGATGTACAGACAGTCAGATGTGCAGACAGTCAGATGTACAGACAGTCAGATGTACAGACAGTCAGATGTGCAGACAGTCAGATGTACAGACAGTCAGATGTGCAGACAGTCAGATGTACAGACAGTCAGATGTACAGACAGTCAGATGTGCAGACAGTCAGATGTACAGACAGTCAGATGTGCAGACAGTCAGATGTACAGACAGTCAGATGTACAGACAGTCAGGTGTGCAGACAGTCAGATGTGCAAACAGTCAGATGTACAGACAGTCAGATGTACAGACAGTCAGATGTACAGACAGTCAGATGTACAGACAGTCAGATGTACAGACATTCAGATGTACAGACAGCTAGATGTACAGACAGTCAGATGTACAGACATTCAGATGTACAGGCAGTCAGATGTACAGACATTCAGATGTACAGACAATCAGATGTACAAGGTTAATCAAGGCCCTGGATCATTTTGAGGTCTAGTTGAGGGCTCCTAAATATCCCGTGCAGGTTAACACTGACCACAACCCATTTCTCTTTTTGGAATAGCATGATATTTTTGATAGCTGGGAAACTATCAGGCAAATAACTTTTAGATTTGCGTGTTTTGTATGCCAACTGTGGCAAGACGTTTTGCTTGTGCAGGTGTTTTAAAGGTGAATTGAGTATATCTATATTTTTAATGTTTCTGACCAGCCTAGATTTTGATTGATCAGACAGTTAGTCGTGAGATTATCTGTACGAGATTTCTTTTCTTATTAAGTCCCTAAAGAAATCTCTCAAAAGAGGAAGGGAGGTGTGATGGGTGATGGCTGACCACCTGGGAGTGCGGCACGTGGTGAACTGAAATAGCGTTGGTACTCAGAGAGAACGAGTAATACTTGACTAATTGGTTCTCGTCTCTGTCCTACGTCACTTGCTGAATGACGTCATTGAGGAGAGAGAACGAATCTCAAAAGGCCAGTTTGGAAGTGGCAATGAAAACACGGGAGAGATTCTCTGTTCATGGGGTCTTGGTCATGACCCCTTGGTGCACCGAGGATTGTCGGCGAGGATTTGTCGGCGTGATCTGAGGGGACTGAGCACTTTCAACGCCTGGCTGACCGCTAGTCAGCCGGACCCAATCCCTGGTGGGAAATACAGATTCTCGACTTCCGTCCGTTGCCTGGACGCTTGACGGTATTTTTCAAGGAAGCGGTGGAGGGAGAGAAAAACCTACTGGCCACAAGAAGGATCAACACTGTGGTTCCCTACCCCTCCTGGTCCTGAAGACAACACCGTGATGAGTAGAAATGAAACTTGTTCTCCCTCTGTCCCCCTGTGTTTGATAATGAACTCTCTCTGACACTGATAAAGAACGAAACTCTCTCTGACACTGATAACGACGTACCAGGAACATTGAACTCTTTTCTCTTGTTTCGTGAATGAAGATGAACAGTTATCTGGACTTTTATTAATAATTGATACTTGCTAATCCATGAAGAAACTAGTTATTCTAATATGTTGCATGTTTTTGCAGGAAGATTCTGATAATCCAAATATTCGACATTCTATCCCCCTCCGTGTCTTTTGTTGAGAACGAAAGGAAAGTGAATGGATGAATAATTAGAGTTAGTCTATCTCTCAAATAGACAACAATGTTGTAACCCCTTTGGGCTGTAACAGTACATAGTGTGGTGACAGTGTGGTGATGCAGTATTTGACACAGTGTGGTGACAGTGTGGTGATGCAGCATGTGACACAGTGTGGTGACAGTGTGGTGATGCAGCATGTGACGCAGTGTGGTGACAGTGTGGTGATGCAGCATGTGTCGCAGTGTGGTGACAGTGTGGTGATGCAGCATGAGAAGAAGTGTGGTGACAGTGTGGTGATGCAGCATGTGATGCAGTGTGGTGACAGTGTGGTGATGCAGCATGTGATGCAGTGTGGTGACAGTGTGGTGATGCAGCATGTGATGCAGTGTGGTGACAGTGTGGTGATGCAGCATGAGAAGCAGTGTGGTGACAGTGTGGTGATGCAGCATGTGATGCAGTGTGGTGACAGTGTGGTGATGCAGCATGTGATGCAGTGTGGTGACAGTGTGGTGATGCAGCATGTGACGCAGTGTGGTGATGCAGCATGTGATGCAGTGTGGTGACAGTGTGGTGATGCAGCATGTGATGCAGTGTGGTGACAGTGTGGTGATGCAGCATGTGATGCAGTGTGGTGACAGTGTGGTGATGCAGCATGTGATGCAGTGTGGTGACAGTGTGGTGATGCAGCATGTGACGCAGTGTGGTGACAGTGTGGTGATGCAGCAAAAGATGCAGTGTGGTGACAGTGTGGTGATGCAGCATGTGATGCAGTGTGGTGACAGTGTGGTGATGCAGCATGTGATGCAGTGTGGTGACAGTGTGGTGATGCAGCATGTGACGCAGTGTGGTGATGCAGCATGTGATGCAGTGTGGTGACAGTGTGGTGATGCAGCATGTGATGCAGTGTGGTGACAGTGTGGTGACAGTGTGGTGATGCAGCATGTGACGCAGTGTGGTGACAGTGTGGTGATGCAGCATGTGATGCAGTGTGGTGACAGTGTGGTGATGCAGCATGTGACGCAGTGTGGTGACAGTGTGGTGATGCAGCATGTGATGCAGTGTGGTGACAGTGTGGTGATGCAGCATGTGATGCAGTGTGGTGACAGTGTGGTGATGCAGCATGTGATGCAGTGTGGTGACAGTGTGGTGACAGTGTGGTGATGCAGCATGTGACGCAGTGTGGTGACAGTGTGGTGATGCAGCATGTGATGCAGTGTGGTGACAGTGTGGTGATGCAGCATGTGACGCAGTGTGGTGACAGTGCAGCGACACAGTGTGGTGACAGTGTGGTGATGCAGCATGTGACGCAGTGTGGTGACAGTGTGGTGACAGTGTGGTGATGCAGTGTGGTGATGCAGTGTGGTGACAGTGTGGTGATGCATCATGAGACGCAGTGTGGTGACAGTGTGGTGATGCAGCATGTGACGCAGTGTGGTGACAGTGCAGCGACACAGTGTGGTGACAGTGTGGTGATGCAGCATGTGATGCAGTGTGGTGACAGTGTTGTGACAGTGCAGTGACACAATGTGGTGACAGTGTGGTGATGCAGTGTGGTGACAGTGTGGTGACAGTGTGGTGATGCAGCATGTGACGCAGTGTGGTGACAGTGTGCTGACAGTGTGGTGATGCAGCATGTGACGCAGTGTGGTGACAGTGTGGCGATGCAGTGTGGTGACACAGTGTGGTGATAGTGCAGCGACACAGTGTGGTGACAGTGCAGCGACACAGTGTGGTGATGCAGCATGTGACGCAGTGTGGTGACAGTGCAGCGACACAGTGTGGTGACAGTGTGGTGATGCAGCATGTGACGCAGTGTGGTGACAGTGTGGTGATGCAGTGTGGTGATGCAGTATGGTGACAGTGTGGTGATGCATCATGTGACGCAATGTGGTGACAGTGTGGTGATGCAGCATGTGATGCAGTGTGGTGACAGTGTGGTGACAGTGTGGTGACACAGTGTGGTGACAGTGTGGTGATGCAGTGTGGTGACGCAGTGTGGTGACAGTGTGGTGACAGTGTGGTGATGCAGCATGTGACACAGTGTGGTGACAGTGTGGTGATGCAGTGTGGTGACACAGTGTGGTGATAGTGCAGCGACACAGTGTGGTGACAGTGCAGCGACACAGTGTGGTGACAGTGTGGTGATGCAGCATGTGACGCAGTGTGGTGACAGTGTGGTGATGCAGCATGTGACGCAGTGTGGTGACAGTGTGGTGACAGTGTGGTGACAGTGCAGCGACACAGTGTGGTGACAGTGCAGCGACACAGTGTGGTGACAGTGTGGTGATGCAGCATGTGACGCAGTGTGGTGACAGTGTGGTGATGCAGCATGTGACGCAGTGTGGTGACAGTGTGGTGATGCAGCATGTGACGCAGTGTGGTGACAGTGTGGTGATGCAGCATGTGACGCAGTGTGGTGACAGTGCAGTGACGCAGTGTGGTGACAGTGTGGTGATGCAGCATGTGACGCAGTGTGGTGACAGTGCAGCGACACAGTGTGGTGACAGTGTGGTGATGCAGCATGTGACGCAGTGTGGTGACAGTGTGGTGATGCAGCATGTGACGCAGTGTGGTGACAGTGCAGCGACACAGTGTGGTGACAGTGTGGTGATGCAACATGTGACGCAGCATGTGACGCAGTGTGGTGACAGTGTGGTGATGCAGCATGTGACGCAGTGTGGTGACAGTGCAGCGACACAGTGTGGTGACAGTGTGGTGATGCAGCATGTGACGCAGTGTGGTGACAGTGTGGTGATGCAGCATGTGACGCAGTGTGGTGATGCAGCATGTGACACAGTGTGGTGATGCAGCATGTGACGCAGTGTGGTGACAGTGTGGTGATGCAGCATGTGACGCAGTGTGGTGACAGTGCAACGACACAGTGTGGTGATGCAGTGTGGTGACAGTGCAGTGACACAGTGTGGTGACAGTGTGGTGACAGTGCAGTGACGCAGTGTGGTGACAGTGCAGCGACACAGTGTGGTGACGGTGCAGCGACACAGTGTGGTGACAGTGTGGTGACAGTGCAGTGAGGCAGTGTGGTGACAGTGCAGTGACGCAGTGTGGTGACAGTGCAGCGACACAGTGTGGTGACAGTGCAGCGACACAGTGTGGTGACAGTGCAGCGACACAGTGTGGTGACAGTGCAGTGACACAGTGTGGTGACAGTGCAGTGACACAGTGTGGTGACAGTGCAGCGACACAGTGTGGTGACAGTGCAGCGACACAGTGTGGTGACAGTGTGGTGACAGTGCAGTGACGCAGTGTGGTGACAGTGTGGAGACAGTGCAGTGACGCAGTGTGGTGACAGTGCAGTGACACAGTGCGGTGACAGTGCAGCGAAACAGTGTGGTGACACTGCAGCGACACAGTGTGGTGACAGTGCAGCGACACAGTGTGGTGACAGTGCAGCGACACAGTGTTGTGACAGTGCAGTGACACAGTGTGGTGACAGTGCAGCGACACAGTGTGGTGACAGTGCAGTGACGCAGTGTGGTGACAGTGCAGCGGCACAGTGTGGTGACAGTGTGGTGACAGTGCAGTGACGCAGTGTGGTGACAGTGCAGCGACACAGTGTGGTGACAGTGTGGTGACAGTGCAGCGACACAGTGTGGTGACAGTGCAGCGACACAGTGTGGTGACACAGTGTGGTGATAGTGCAGCGACACAGCTAGGTGACAGTGCAGCGACACAGTGTGGTGACAGTGCAGCGACACAGTGTAATGACAGTGCAGCGACACAGTGTGGTGACAGTGCAGTGATGCAGTGCTGTGACAGTGCAGTGACGCAGTGTGGTGACAGTGTGGTGACAGTGCAGCGACACAGTGTGGTGACAGTGCAGCGACACAGTGTGGTGACAGTGCAGTGACGCAGTGTGGTGACAGTGCAGCGACACAGTGTGGTGACAGTGCAGCGACACAGTGTGGTGACAGTGCAGCGACACAGTGTGGTGACAGTGCAGTGACGCAGTGTGGTGACAGTGCAGCGACACAGTGTGGTGACGGTGCAGCGACGCAGTGTGGTGACAGTGCAGCGACACAGTGTGGTGACAGTGTGGTGACAGTGCAGCGACACAGTGTGGTGACAGTGCTGCGACACAGTGTGGTGACAGTGCAGCGACAGCAAGTGTGGTGACAGTGTGGTGATGCAGCATGTGACGCAGTGTGGTGACAGTGTGGTGACAGTGCAGCGACACAGTGTGGTGACAGTGTGGTGATGCAGCATGTGACGCAGTGTGGTGACGTAGTGTGGTGACAGTGCAACGACAGTGTGGTGACAGTGTGGTGATGCAGCATGTGACGCAGTGTGGTGACGTAGTGTGGTGACAGTGCAGCGACACAGTGTGGTGGCAGTGTGGTGACGTTGCGTGGTGATGCAGTGTGGTGACAATGTGGTGACGTTGCGTGGTGATGCAGTGTGGTGACGTTGCGTGGTGATTCAGTGTGGTGGCAGTGTGGTGACAGTGTGGTGACGTTGCATGGTGATGCAGTGTGGTGGCAGTGTGGTGACAGTGTGGTGGCAGTATGGTGACAGTGTGGTGACAGTGTGGTGACGCAGTGTGATGACAGTGCATCGACACAGTGTGGTGGCAGTATGGTGACAGTGTGGTGACGCAGTGTGGTGATGCAGTGTGGTGACAGTGCAGCGACACAGTGTGGCGATGCAGTGTGGTGGCAGTATGGTGATGCAGTGTGGTGATGTTGCGTGGTGATGCAGCGTGGTGACAGCATGGTGATGCAGTGTGGTGGCAGTGTGGTGATGCAGTGTGGTGACAGTGTGGTGACAGTGTAGTGACAGTGTGGTGACAGTGTGGTGACAGTGTGGTGACTGACAGTGTGGTGACGCAGTGTGGTGATGCAGTGTGGTGATGCAGTGTGGTGACGTTGCACGGTGATGCAGCTTGGTGACAGCATGGTGATGCAGTGTGATGACAGTGTGGTGACAGTGTAGTGACAGCCTGATGACACAGTGTGGTTACGCAGTGTGGTGACAGTGTGGTGACAGTGTGGTGACAGTGTGGAGGCAGTGTGGTGACCGTGTGGTGACAGTGTGGAGGCAGTGTGGTGAAGCAGTGTGGTGACAGTGTGGTGACAGTGTGGTGGCAGTGTGGTGACAGTGTGGTGACAGTGTGGTGGCAGTGTGGTGACAGTGTGGTGGTGCAGCATATTGACACTTTGCCTTGGACCTTCCAGGTGGGTGCAGAGAAGCTTGCCCAGCTGAAAGTGCTGCTGAGGGAGATCGGGAGAGTGGGTAAGTCACCTCTGATGCACAGAGCTGTGGTCTGCACACAGGAAAGGCTGTGGAACTCCTGCAGGGAGGCCCCTGTGGGTTGGGGGGTAGAACAGACCCACCCAGTCTCCCTGCATGATTGGTGTAAGACAAATAACTAGGGACATCATGGCATGATTTGCACTCACTGTAAACTCTTCCTGTGATTTTTGTGCTGAATGGCCTTGCAAAGTCTAAAAGGCTGATACTCCACAAAGCGCCATTCATTCAATCATTCTTGCAGGGAGGGATGGAGGGATGATTGAGTTTTATGACTTGTCAGCCTTTGTAGGCTATATACGACCATTAAAAACACCCAACAAAAATATTTCAGTTGTTAGAAAAAGTTCAAGTCAAGGGTTTTATTTTCTAAGGCTTTACCACAAAACAAAGTGTTTGTACTTGATAAATTATGTGTCTAGACATGCTGTTTTGTTTTGTATTCATACCAAAAATTGAACTGTGTTTTGGATGAAAAACAGGCTGGCATGAAAACAGGCAGATAAGCAGTCAGGTAAATGGGCGGTTAAGCAAACAGGTAAACAGGCAGGCAGACTGGTAGGCAGGTATATAAACAGGCATGCAGGTAGACAGGAAAGCAGGCAGGTAGACAGACAGAAAAGCTGGCAGACTGGCAGGCAGACAGAGAAACAGGCAGGCAAGCAAGTAGAAAAACACGCAAGCAGGTAAAAAAATGGGTAGCCAAAAAATAACCAAGCAGGTAGACAGGACATGCAAGCAGGTAGGTAGACATGCAGGCAGGTAAGTAGACATTCAGGCAGGTAAGTAGACATGTAAGCAGGTAGATGGACATGCAGGCAGGTAGGTAGACATGCAGGCAGGTAAGTGGACATGAAGGCAGGTAGATGGACATTCAGGCAGGCAGGTAGACATGCAGGCAGGTAGGTAGACATGCAGGCAGGTAGGTAGACATGCAGGCAGGTAGGTAGACATGCAGGCAGGTAGGTAGACATTCAGGTAGGTAGTCAGGCAGACATGCTGGCAGGTGGGTAGTCAGGCAGGCATGAAGGCAGGTAGCTAGACATGCAGGCAGACATGCAGGCAGGTAGGCAGACATGCAGGCAGGTAGGTAGTCAGGCAGACATGCAGGCAGGTAGGTAGTCAGGCAGACATGCAGGCAGGCAGGTAGGTAGTCAGGCAGACATGCAGGTAGGTAGGTAGACATGCAGCCAAGTAGGAAGACATGCAGGCAGGTAGGTAGTCAGGCAGACATGCAGGCAGGTAGGTAGACATGCAGGCAGGTAGTCAGGTAGACATGCAGGCAGGTAGGTAGACATGCAGGCAGGCAGGTAGACAGGTAGACATGCAGGCAGGCAGGTAGGTAGTCAGGCAGACATGCAGGCAGGCAGGTAGGTAGTCAGGCAGACATGCAGGCAGGTAGGTAGTCAGGCAGACATGCAGGCAGGTAGGTAGTCAGGCAGACATGCAGGCAGGCAGGTAGGTAGTCAGGCAGACATGCAGGCAGGCAGGTAGGTAGTCAGGCAGACATGCAGGCAGGCAGGTAGGTAGTCAGGCAGACATGCAGGCAGGCAGGTAGGTAGTCAGGCAGACATGCAGGCAGGCAGGTAGGTAGTCAGGCAGACATGCAGGCAGGCAGGTAGGTAGTCAGGCAGACATGCAGGCAGGTAGGTAGGTAGACATGCAGGCAGGTAGGTAGGCAGGCAGACATGCAGGCAGGTAGGTAGCATCAGGCAGGTAGGCAGACATGCAGGCAGGTAGGCAGACATGCAGGCAGGTAGGCAGACATGCAGGCAGGTAGGCAGACATGCAGGCAGGCAGGTAGGTAGTCAGGCAGACATGCAGGCAGGCAGGTAGGTAGTCAGGCAGACATGCAGGCAGGCAGGTAGGTAGTCAGGCAGACATGCAGGCAGGCAGGTAGGTAGTCAGGCAGACATGCAGGCAGGCAGGTAGGTAGTCAGGCAGACATGCAGGCAGGCAGGTAGGTAGTCAGGCAGACATGCAGGCAGGCAGGTAGGTAGTCAGGCAGACATGCAGGCAGGTAGGTAGGTAGACATGCAGGCAGATAGACAGGCAGACATTCAGACAGGCAGGCAGGCAGGTAGTCAGGCAGACATGCAGGTAGGTAGGTAGACATGCAGGCAGATAGACAGGCAGACATTCAGGCAGGTAGGCAGACATGCAGGCAGGCAGGTAGGTAGTCAGGCAGACATGCAGGCAGGCAGGTAGGTAGTCAGGCAGACATGCAGGCAGGCAGGTAGGTAGTCAGGCAGACATGCAGGCAGGTAGGTAGACATGCAGGCAGGCAGGTAGGTAGTCAGGCAGACATGCAGGCAGGCACGTAGGTAGTCAGGCAGACATGCAGGTAGGTAGGTAGACATGCAGGCAGATAGACAGGCAGACATTCAGGCAGGTAGGCAGACATGCAGGCAGGCAGATAGACAGGTAGACATGCAGGCAGGTAGGTAGGTAGTCAGGCAGACAGGCAGGCAGGCAGGTAGGTAGTCAGGCAGGCATGCAGGCAGGCAGATAGGTAGTCAGGCAGACATGCAGACAGGCAGGTAGGTAGACATGCAGACATGCAGACAGGCAGGTAGGTAGTCAGGCAGACATGCAGATAGGTAGGTAGACATGCAGGCAAGTAGGTAGACATGCAGGCAGGCAGGTAGACAGGCAGACATGCAGGCAGGCAGGTAGGTAGTCAGGCAGACATGCAGGCAGGCAGGTAGGTAGTCAGGCAGACATGCAGGCAGGTAGGTAGTCAGGCAGACATGCAGGCAGGTAGGTAGTCAGGCAGACATGCAGGCAGGTAGGTAGTCAGGCAGACATGCAGGCAGGCAGGTAGGTAGTCAGGCAGACATGCAGGCAGGTAGGTAGTCAGGCAGGCAGGCAGGTAGGTAGGCATGCAGGCAGGTAGGTAGACATGCAGGCAGGTAGGTAGACATGCAGGCAGGCAGATAGACAGGTAGACATGCAGGCAGGCAGGTAGTCAGGCAGACATGCAGGTAGGTAGGTAGACATGCAGGCAGATAGACAGGCAGACATTCAGACAGGTAGGCAGACATGCAGGCAGGTAGGCAGACATGCAGGCAGGCAGGTAGGTAGACATGCAGGCAGGCAGGTAGGTAGTCAGGCAGACATGCAGGCAGGCAGGTAGGTAGTCAGGCAGACATGCAGGCAGGCAGGTAGGTAGTCAGGCAGACATGCAGGCAGGCAGGTAGGTAGTCAGGCAGACATGCAGGCAGGCAGGTAGGTAGTCAGGCAGACGTGCAGGCAGGCAGGTAGGTAGTCAGGCAGACATGCAGGCAGGCAGGTAGGTAGGCATGCAGGTAGTTGGGTAGACATGCAGGCAGGCAGGTAGGTAGACATGCAGGTAGGTAGACATGCAGGCAGGTAGACTGGTAGACATGCAGGTAGGTAGTCAGGTAGACATGCAGGCCATCTTTGAGAAACACTGCACTGATGAAAGGATCCACTGTGCCTCATTCTGGGCTGACTGGTTTTGTTCCACTTCCAGAATCCACTGCTGTCTCTGGCATCCAGGCTTTGCCAGTGTCCTGTAAGTCCTGGGCTTTGAGGCGGTGCAGTCTGTAGCATGTGTGTCCCATCCTCTTTCCTTCATCTGTGTGTCTGTCCCGTCCATCCCTCTCTCTCTCTCTCTCTGCTCCTCTATCTCCTTCTCTCTCTCTCTTCACCTCTATCTCCTTCTCTCTCTCTCTCTCTCTCTCTCTCTCTCTCCTCTCCTCTCTCTCTCTCTCTCTCTCTCTCTCTCTCTCTCTCTCTCTCTCTCACATATACATGCATGCCAACAAACACCCCCAAAAGTAAAATCACATACACCCACTCCTTCTAAAGTCTGAAATGTCTCACCTGCATCCAATTACCCAATTGTTGACTTGCTGTCTTGGAAACCACCACCAATCACCACCACCAAAAACAATAACCACCGACTACCAAATCACCACCAGAACCACCACTGTGACAACCACTATGATCACTAGCACCACCAGCACCACCACTTCCACTAGCACCACCAGCACCACCACACCACCACCATTTTCACCAGCACCACCACCATTTCCACCAGCACCACCACCATCATTTCCACCAGCACCACCACCATTTCCACCAGCACCACCACCATTTCCACCAGCACCACCACTATTTCCACCAGCACCACCACCACCACCATTTCCACCAGCACCACCATCATTTCCACCACCAGCACCACCATCATTTCCACCAGCACCACCACCATTTCCACCAGTACCACCATGATTGTCATGACCATGGAAGATTCTGTTTGTTGCAGTGCCGTCCATCCAGCTGAATGCATCTCGTTGTGGAGAAGGGTGCTATGTGGGAACAGACCTCTGCTCCCTGAGTAACCAGGCCAGCCCCCAGGGCCGCTCCCGTGCCCCACCCGGGGTGTTGAAGGGTCCCGCCACCTGTGCTACAGCAGCCTTGCCAGGTACTGGAGGAGACTCTTGAGGCTCCAGGCTTTCCTCTTTAGGAGAGCAAGCTTTGGCATTTGATGATGTGCGAGGCGGAGTGCCGTGGTTCAATCCCTGGGGAGGGAGAAATCCAGATGGATAATTTCCTCTTGTGTTTCTTGTGCAGCATGTCACTGCAACTGCACATGGATGGTTTTTGTACTGTGTAATGTGCATGTTTACATCTTTATTTTTTGTCCTTGTTGAATGATATTGGATATTTCATGGAGAAAACACCTATTTAGTTACTTCAATGTGAAGCAAAATGGTTTGTCACCAATTTTGGCATATGTAATGATGTATGATTCTGCTGAATGAGTCTCATACAAAGGAATATTTGACAACTTGTAGATCATGCTAACATCACATCGCATGTAAAGGTGTGTGGAAGACACAGTATAAATTCCCCTGTGGCTTGGGGGTAAGAATTGACTGATGACATCTCCCTGTGTGATTTGCAAGAGGAAACGAACTGGGGAAATCATGACTGGACTTGCTCCTTTTCTAACCAGCTCTGGTGATTGCTGTTATCAGTGGCCTTACATAGCCTACACACACTGATAGGCAGTAAAACTCACTCCATCCATCCATCCATCCATCCATCCATCCATCCATCCATCCATCCATCCATCCATCCATCTACCCATCCATCCATCCATGATATAAAAACGTGGGATTTTTTCCCTCTATTCCTTTTTCCAGGCATATCCAGCTACTGGCAGGTGAGGTGCAAGGCTTCACCAAAACCCAAGATTTTAGATGTAATGGCTCTGTGTGAGTTTGGTGTGGCCACTCAGCAGGCACTGCAGGCCTGGCCTGGCAACACAGCGGTGTGTGACACTGACAAGACTGTCCTCTCTGTGGTGATCTGGACCAGTCAAGGCCAAGTCCGTGCTGGTGCAGTCTACAGGAATCAAGGCATCTCTGGAAAAGACCTGTGTCCTTACAACCCCCACAGCCCTGTGGACGTGACCCTGGGTCTGCTGCTGGACACTGCCACAGCACGCATGCACGTCATTGATGTGGGTGCCATGCAGGTGCTGGAGTCCAGTGATGTTGACCTGTCCACTCCTCTGTGGCCGTTTGTCTGTGTGTATCCAGAGACTGTCACTGGGGCAAGAGTGGAGGTGGAGGTGCAGAGCGGCCAGCAGATGGGGATGACTGGGGACCTGGTCAGGCGGCTGCAGTCTGTGCTGGGAGGGACTTGACTGGACTGGACTGGACTGGACTGGACTGGACTGGACTTGATTGATTTGAATCAAGTTGAGTTAAACTGATATTAGTAGAACTGATTATATGATATGCAAAAAATAAGAATGGAATGAAACAAATTTGACCTGAATTGACTTCAGTAGGGTTGACTTGACTTGGATGTCATGGACTTGAATTGAATGGAATGGAATTGAGTAGAGGAGAATGAAATGAAGTAGAACGGAACCGAACCATTTTGACTTGACATGAATTGACCTGACCTGAACTGAATTGACACAACTTCAGTTGAAACAATTAGATTCAACTTCACTTCAACTATACATAATAAAGAAACAACCTTAGGTAGGCTAGACAGAGAATGGGGGGTGGGGGGGATGATGAGAGGGGTGGAATGAGGATTGGAGGGTGAGAGGGCATGGGGAGGGGGGATGAGGAATGGGGGTGAGAGGGCATGAGGGAGAGTATGAGGAAGGGGGGAGGGGGGGGGGGTTGAGGATTTTTTTTTTTGGGGGGGGGAGTCCCTTACTGAGAGAGAGTGGATGCCTATGGAGCACTGAGCTAGGTGTACCTGTACAGCCAGGAGGGGACAGCTGGGAACTGCAGGAGTCCTGCTGCTGGAGCCCAACTGCAGTGGAAGTGAGCGGCCACTTCAGGAGGAGGAGAGCTGGAAGATGCTCAGAGTGCTCAGCTCCTGAGTAGGCCTTCTGGCTTCTGCTAGGGCGTGTTTGTTTGGCCCAAAATCCCGAGAGAATCTCGAGGGCTAGGCGTTGCTTACATTCCTCGCTCATAAGGACGCACTCGCCATGAAGGCGGGAGGCCGAGGGAGGTCCGGAGCTCCCTCAATTGGTGTGATCTATGAAGTGAAAAACTGATGTGATATCTGAATTGTCAGTTATTTCGTCTATCGGCAACTTCTTCACCAACTCTGGCGCCAGGACGCAGCCATGTTCTTCTGCCTTGCGAGATGATTCGCCATTTTTCTAGCTGTAAGAGCGTCTCACTCGCCCTCGACTAGCCATTCAGGGAGAATCGCGAGATTTGTGGCCAAACAAACGCACCCCTTGTCTAGTAGCAGTGGTAGAGGTGGTAGCTTTAGTAGCAGTAGTAGAGGTGGTAGCTTTAGTAGCAGTAGTAGAGGTGGTAGCTTTAGTAGCAGTAGTAGAGGTGGTAGCTTTAGTAGCAGCAGTAGAGGTGGTAGCTTTAGTAGCAGTGGTAGAGGTGGTAGCTTTAGTAGCAGTAGTAGAGGTGGTAGCTTTAGTAGCAGCAGTAGAGGTGGTAGCTTTAGTAGCAGTGGTAGAGGTGGTAGCTTTAGTAGCAGTAGTAGAGGTGGTAGCTTTAGTAGCAGCAGTAGAGGTGGTAGCTTTAGTAGCAGTAGTAGAGGTGGTAGCTTTAGTAGCAGCAGTAGAGGTGGTAGCTTTAGTAGCAGTAGTAGAGGTGGTAGCTTTAGTAGCAGTAGTAGAGGTGGTAGCTTTAGTAGCAGTAGTAGAGGTGGTAGCTTTAGTAGCAGCAGTAGTTGTAGAAACTGGGCAGTGTACTTGACATTGACAAAGCTCTCTGTGTAGGAGAGAAGCTCACTGATTGCTCACAAGATGTCACTCTCATGAACAGGTAATAAGTCCACAATGTGGGAGGAGTAGACTAGACATTTATGAGGAGTTTTTCTCTTTCTCTTTTTTTCACCACAGAACCTTATATTTTCAACACCTTGTTGAAATTGTTTTGTTTCCAGGATACTCATAATGTGTACATATCATTGTGCCATTGTTGAATTTTCTTTTTCCATTCTTTCAATGACACTAGGAAGATTTTTAATTGTAAGTGTTTGGAGACAGTTGTAGAAAACTCATTAGTTTTGTGTACAAGGGAGATGACTCCAGCTATGCAGATTGTAATTTGGAGAAAATAAAAAAGATGAATTCCCCTGATTTGTCAACAGCAAGCTTAAGGTACCCCGGTGTTAACAGTATGACAGCATTCTTCTTGTGAAGTGACAATTTGGTCTGATTATTCCTTTTCATTGTACATGTATACAAGTCTAAAGCTCAATGTGTGTGTGTGTGTGTGTGTCTGAGTCACTGTTTTGCCTAATCTTAACTTGGTCGACAGCAAAGGGAGCTAATCTGGGTAGGCCTCGCTGATGCAGGCCCCCCCAGATGAGCACAAATTCCCGCGCAGTGCTCTCCCCTCACTCCTTATAGCCCGTGCTCTCCGGGTAACCCGTCAGTTCACTTCTTAGCTGGAAGGTCGACACAATTCAGGAAGATTACGAAAGCTATGGGGAAGAGACGCCGCTACAGGGCGGACGAACGGAGTTCTGAGGAAGAACGTTCAGTTCGCAAGCGTTATCGGTCCCCTTCCTCTGATAGACGTAGCAGACGACGCAGTAGCGAGGAGCCTCGTTTTCGCTCTCGCGGTCGCCATCTGCATTCCCCGTCTCCGTCGTCGGACGAACATAGTTATGACGCTCCACGTGGCTTGCATGAGTCGAGAAGAGACTTTCTCCCTTCGCAAGTGGCCAAGAGAGACCACCTTCATCAGGTGGAGGATGACAAGAGGACGGAAGAAGGTTCAACGGTGTGTTCAGCTCTGGTCAGAGGTGGGTGGAGTTACACGCGGCTTAGGTCAGAGAACAATCGGAGCCGGCTCCGGGGGAGCCGGAAGTAGCTCTCTGATATCGGAGGTTGTATCGCTCTCAGCCAATCACGAGCCTTGAAAATAGACGCCGCCACGTGACCCAGATTTTGCCTCCAGCTCGCACTCAGCTGCGCAAATGCCAATAAACGTCGTTTAGCTTAAGATTACACCCGAATCACGCGCACCGTTAAGGTGCATGGAGTACAGTACCGCCGAGCAAGACGTTTTTCACAAAACGCAGATACATTAATGCGGCCGGATCTTCGCATAACTCCCCAGGGCGTGCGAAGTCAGTCAGGCGGAGTGGCGGATTCGAATATTTCCTTTAGAAATACAAAACAAAGCTCATAAACTGACCATCCATCTCGACGCTCGACAGTGGCGACGAGTAGAAGCGGCGAAGCGGCGAGAGTGGCGACGATGACAAGCGGCTGGTTGCACACGCGAAACGCTGTTCAAAAAGGCGCGGAAAACCAAATGGGCGCCAAAAAAGCAGCGAGAGCGATTTAACCTCCGACGTCAGAGAGCTACTTCCGGCGGAGCCGGCTCCGGGGGAGCCGGCTCCGGTTGTTCTCTGTGCTAAGCCGCGGCCAATAAAGTGTCATTCGCGCTTTGATTTCTACCGATGAGTTCGCCGCGAAGCCAGAGGGTAGCATCAAAAAGATAGGCGCACCCAGTGCGAGAGAAGCTTCCACCTCTTTCCACCCCGTTCCTAAGCAAGCTGCAGAACTTCAGGAGCAATTATCTTTGGCCGTTCAGCGTGGAAATATGTCATCTACTTCCGGACTGATTACCGCCCCAGCTTTGGAGTTTTTACCAAAGAGCTATGCTCCTGATTTTCCTCTTTGGTCTGCGGGCTCTCGTCGTTTTGACCCTTTCACGCTTGCTTCAAACGCCCACCTCAAGTTGGAGCTGACTGACAAGTCGTTGCGCGCGATGGAATCTGCGGCCTTGAATCAGTTTCATGTCTCCTCCTATGCGTACATGCTTGCTCAGGCACAGCAGTCCGTGCTGGAAGACGGCTTTCCTCTGAGCGACAGATGGAAGATTTCTACCAAGCAAACCAGGCCTTGCAGGAAGCCGCCAATCACTTATTGGTCCTGTCTTCACAGTCTCTGACTAACTTCAACCTCTTAAGAAGAGATATGCTGCTCGCTACTCAGACAGAAGTTTCCAGAGATGCCACTTGCCTTCGCAAATCTCGCCTCTCTTCTCTATCGTCTGACAGAGTCTTCGGCGAGGAAGCGCAAGCTGCCTTGGATGAACATAACAATTCCGTGGCCACCATCACCACCAAGATCTTGTCCTCCCGTAGACATCGGGATTCCAGATTTTCAGCCAAGACTTCCTTCAAGTCTGCTCAGAACTTAACCTTTCGTGGCCAGCGTTCCGGACAAAATTTCTACAGCAACAGGCGTGGAAGGTACACCTACCGAGGAGGACGTGGAGTTAGGCCCTCTTCAACTGTCATGGAATGGTCAGTTTATGAGCTTTGTTTGATTTTCAATAAAGAAAACTATCGAATCCGCTACCTCACGGCCTGACAGAATTTGCAACAGCCATGAGGGAGTATATGCTAAGATCCGCACACGTATTAATGATAATACTGAGTATTTGTTAGTGACAAACGTCTGCTCAGTACGCGTTACTGTACTCCACATGCCACTTAAAACGGGCGCCATAACCAGCAGTATGATTCGGAGTGTAATCTTAGACTAAACGACGTTTTATTGGCATTTGCGCAGCTGAGTGCGAAGCAGAGGCAAAATCTGGGTCACGTTGCGCGTTCTATTTTCAGGCTCATGAGTGAGCTGAGAGCGATACAACCATTACGATCATCAAGAGAGCTAACTATCACCGGCACCCCCACACGGAAGCGCGCTAAAAACGATTGGTTACTTCTGTCTAAGACCGACGTGTAACTCCAACACACCATATGAACACAGAGCTAGAAACACAACAGTGAACCCTCTTCAGATCCTCTCGTCATATCTACCACCTGCCTGAAGGTGTATCTCTCACTTTCCCACTTGCGAAGGAGAGAAAAGAGAACGATTAGAAGAGTAACCTCGTTCATACGACTACATAAGCGAACGACCCACTGTGAGCGCTACACAATCTATCAAAAACATCTATGATCTGTTCCGACGCACATGGCAACGGGAATGCAGACATATGGACACGCCCGCGAGAGCGAAAATACATCAACAGAGGCTCTTCGACTACTGCGTCGTCTGCACTAAACGTACTAATACAAGAAGGAAAATAAGGGGTAACACGATCTACCACGCTGGCCAAATTGAACTACGTGAACCCGATTTCCTACACCCCACATCCCGAAAACACCATTACAAACGTACGGAACACAGCCACAACCTCGATAATACGCTGGGAGCGTCGACCTAACTCTAACTAACCACATAGCTTCGAATTAAAAAACTTACTTTAGAAAATTATTGAGTTCAACGACAAACCTACCAAAGCAAATGTTAAGAAAAGTAAGAACAGATGAGAGCTTCACCCGGAAGCTGCAAACGGGCATTAAACTAAAAAGGAGTGAAAGGGCAAAGAGCAAACTGACCGCAAAGAGGGAATTATAGATAAGCTCATCTGGCGGGGGAAACCCTGCAAAACTAACAGCGTACAAACGGACATCCTAACCCCAAAGGCATTAAGACTCCTCCTTGCTGTATCAGCAGAAACCAAAAGGTACAAAAAAAGAAATATAAAGGAACAAAAAACCGAATGAACACTCAAGAGTAAAAAAAACAAAAAAAAACAACAACACAAACAACAAAAATTTAATTGAGACATTATAAAAGAAACTATGTATACAAAAAAAGGTACACAATAGAAAATAATAAGAGCAAAAAATAAATCAGAACCAAAAATGGAACAAATACACAAACACTAAAAAGAAAATAAAGACAAATAAAATTGAAAATCAATAAGATCAAAAATAAAAACTGAGTAAAAAAAGACAAAAAAA
>JAWQFJ010016479.1:0-10137 GCA_034096865.1 Theodoxus fluviatilis | reverse complement strand
GCAAAGTCGTCGAAGGCTTTGTCCAGGTTAAAGTAGGGTTTGTAACGAGAACGAGAACACACGGGGGCCACTGGAACCAAAAGACGACACCGCAGCTCTGTAGCGACCCTCTGGTAGCTCGGGAAACTATGTCAAATTGGCTGAGGAGTTTCTGATTGTTAAACTACTTCTAATGCTACTCATTGTCTGTGTCACGACTCAGTTTATTCTTATTTTAATTTGAGAAAATTTATACAGAAAATGTAGTGTCTCATGTGGTGTTACTTTAATTCCACTTCGGCAGGATGAACCTTTAAATAGTTTTGCAGTGTCAGCCCTTGCTGACTGCATTTTAAAAACCGTTTCGCACGTGTGATTCAAGTCGTCCTGCAGCAGCACTTGTAAAACATTCTCTTTGTGCGTGAATGGATCCTATATAAAGGGTCAGTTTTTCCTATCAAAAAAGGGAATGGATTGTATACATATTTTGAAGTGACCTTGACCCTGAACTATGAAAGATAACTTTTCCAAACTTCATAACATTGTAGTTCACATGTTATACTTTCATACTAGGTCACCCGTGTCGTCCATCCGGGCGTCCAGGCGTCCGTCCTGGCGTCTGGGCAGACCGGGCGTCAGGGCGTCCTTTAATCCGTAAAAAACTTTAACGTTGGATTTTTCTCGGAGACTATTAAGTCTATCAACACCCAATTTGGCATGAATATGTAGGATGACAAGGCGTACAAAAATGTACACTGTGACTTGACCTTGCTTCAAGGTCAAGGTCACAGGAACTCTTCAAAGTTTGATTGTATACATATTTTGAAGTGACCTTGACCCTGAACTATGGAAGATAACTCTTCCAAACTTCATAACATTGTAGTACACATGTTATACTTTCATCATGAGACACATTTGGTCACATATCATCAAGGTCAAGGTCACTTTGACCCTTATGAAATGTGACCAAAATGGGGTAGTGAACCACTAAAAGTGACCATATCTCATGGTAGAAAGTGCCAATAAGCACCATTGTGCTTCCTATGTCTTGAATTAACAGCTTTGTGTTGCATGACCTTGGATGACCTTGACCTTGGGTCAAGGTCACATGTATTTTGGTAGGAAAAATGTGTAAAGCAGTTCTTAGTGTATGACGTCATTGCTAGGTTTAGTTGTTTGACCTTGACCTTGAATGTCACACGTAGGTCAAGGTCATGTAAATGTCAAGGTCATGTAAAGGTCAAGGTCAAGCATGTGAGTCGTATGGGCTTTGCCCTTCTTGTTGTTATTATTATTATTATTATTATTATTATTATTATTATTATTATTATTATTATTATTATTATTATTATTATTAAATTTATCTCTATGTTTGTAATTCCAAAATGAGATAAGAGGTAATCTCCAAAATTTGAACGGTTGTTTCTTGGGTAAAACCCTGACCTTGCAGCTAATTTCATCCGAATGCGTTTTGAACTTTTAACATTATTATGCACACATAATAACTAACGCACCAAGCAACCAAACAAGCTACCAAGCAACCACGCGACCAGCCCACCCTACCCCAACCCAACTAAACCAACCAACCAAACCAAACCAAACCAAACCAACCAACCAACCGTAAAACATAACCTCCTTGGCGAAGGTCGCAAAGGCTCATGTCTGGTGCACTGCCTCTGTTCCAGCAGAGGTGGGCTGCCAATGATGAACTGCGTTCCCAGCGCTGCTTGCCTCAAGTTTAATGATCCGAACTGATGCACTTCAGATTCGTCGACTTTGTAAGTCTATAGAAAGTTTGAAATGTTGGGCAATCACAACTCTGTGTGCTTGCGTGCGTGAGAGCGAAGACGGTACATGTCCACACAGAGAAAAAGCGGGTTGTGCAGCTTTTTCCAACGATGCTTGTTTATTGCGAAGGTGGAAATTGTTGTACGTGAGCGGGACAAAAGTCTGCATGAATGTGTTTCCGCACAAACGGCCTGACGCGCTAAAGAAATGGATGTAGTTCATACACAAATCCTTCGAGGGATTTACGCCAGTGCAGTCAGTCGTTAAACATCGTCCATTCCTGAGAACCGGTTGCTCATTTTGATATATTCTGAGTCGAAAAAACTGCCTGGATATAAGTCAGTCATTTGTAGCACGCTCAAAGTCATTATTTATCACTCTCATTTTCGCTCTCGACAGTTGCTGCAAATATTTCAAATGATGCCGTGATGTCAAATGAACAGGAGATTAATGTCCGTCGTACACGAGGCGATTTTACCTTGGCAATCTCGCAAGCGTCATTGTGGCAGCCAATCACTGGGCATCTTGATCAATCCTCACTGGTACCTCACAACAAACATAGTGACAGACATTTAAGACACACGCAGTCAGGTACCAGCACCAACTCCGCTCCCTGAGGAGTATTCCAACCCGATGCTGGCACTTGGCCGCATACAAGGGTTCATCGTGCTACATTTTGCCAACACTGCCCTCACAGGTACCCGGTTTTACTCCTGGGTGGGGAGAAGCAATGCCAGTTAAGCATCTTGCTCAAGGATGCAACTCTGGGAACCGCGCAGCTTCGAACGCCGTACCCACTGGCCGCAAGCTAACCACTCGGCCACAACAATAGTTTTCGAAATATTGATCATAAACTTAACAGAATTCAAATATACATGTGGAGCTAGATGGCTGATGATAGTTTGTGGATTAAGAATTTACAAATAAATATAAAAAAGAAACAAAACGTGTTTTGTACAAGCTGATTTTACGTTCCATACAGAGACAGCAAGCATTTATAGTTCGAAACAGGTTGCTTTCCAGTCAGTCGTACCAATTTTGTCTTTCCTGCAGTCACATTGACTAGTAGCAGATTTTCTTGCTTCTTCAGCTTGAAGGACTGACCGGTTTGAACTGGTATGGCTGTATTGTTGCTTTGAGCTCCTCGGATGATTCGTGGTCTAGCTCGTGTTTGCATCGCGCATCGACCCCGGAGTGACGTAGTAGGCAGGCGTGTCGGAGACAGGATGCCGTCTGTCGACTTGTCAATTACGTAGGAAAGTGCTTCAAATACAACTTCTTTTGCAATAGTCGGTATTTTCAAGTATGCCATTGTCTTTGCGAAAATATAATTGAATATCCTATCAAAAAAACCATAATTAAGCACTTTTCCTTTAAAAGCATCACATCTGTAAAGTTTCTCTCAAACAGTGAAGTGTGCGCGTGGGTAGCACAACATTCTGTTCGCGACTGCCAGTTTATCAAGGCAACACAAGCGTGCGAAGAGGGGTCGACTCTAGTGGGTGTTGTCGAAAGCCTTTGTGGAGGCATGTCAGTCATTACCTAGTGTAGTCTCTACGGTGATGCATGCCGATAGCAACTACGACACACGAATGAAATTGATTCGGGACGGTTGCGTGTTTATCATGAAGGAAATTAGTGTATGTCAACAGCACAAATGTATCGTACAATTCTTGCTCCTGCAGCTGGTTCAGCTGCTAGTAGTAGTTACCAGTACTGCCATTGTTGTCGTTGTACTCATCGTTGTCGTCATCGTCGTCGTCGTCGTCGTCGTCGTTGTCGTCATCGTCGTTGTCGTCATCGTCGTTGTCGTCATCGTCGTTGTCACGACTGCTGCTGCTATCATTCAGGTTTGTACTGCAGCAAGAATGACGGATGAGTTGACGCAGTTTTTCGCCTCCGTTTTCTGTTTTTCCCATCTTCTTGCTCAACGTAAAGGTTGCCAGTGGAGATCCTTTGTCAATTGTTGTTGTTGTTGTTGTTATGCATTCACCTTATGCTTGCAATCTTAATGCTCAAAACTTTCCAATGCGAAATCGAAGAAATGTAAACAAATGTGAGGGGTTTTAAAATCATTTCACATGTAGATTACCAGCTCCTGGCAGCCCCACATCCAGTAGTCTCCCCTCCTACATGAGTGCAAAGTCACCTCCTCAACCTCTACTCGTCTATTGAACGCTGTCTTTTTGACATGGGGATTTAGGCGAGCAAGCTTTGGTGTTTGATTACGTGCGAGGAGCAGTGCCGTGGTTCGATCCCTGGGACGGGAGAAAACTGAATTATTAATTTGGTGCGTTGTAGCACCCCAGAAATGGATGACCGTGTGTGAAATGCAGCCCGATGATTTCAGCCACGCCACTCCACCAACTATCCGCGAAGACAGGGTGTTTAAAACCCGTGTACTTGAAAGGTAACTTTCTACAGGGGTTGTAAGTGTACGGAGAGAGAGAGAGATAGAGAGAGAGAGAGAGAGAGAGAGAGAGAGAGAGAGAGAGAGAGAGAGAGAGATTTGTTGTGGATAACAAGCGCGCGGAATGAACTCGAAAATAAGCACGACGGAACTGGAAACAATGGACGTTATTCACGCAGCGGCCATTTTGAAATCGAAAACGAGACAGGGTGGGTAAATTTAATGGCGGCCAGCGTCTATGGCGAAACCGAAGGCTCATAGACAATGCTGTGTTCCTTATTGCGAGAACGATGATCGGTATGGCGAGAACTCCAGACTGTCCTTTTTCAAATTCCCCACAGACAAGAAGCAGAAGAAACTATGGATCTGGAAGATTCGGCGTGATCCTGGCAAAAAAAAATCAAGGCAACAAGAGCTTAGATTTAGGTCTTGTAAAAGCAAAAAAAAAAATCATCTAACCAGAACATTCAAGATCCTCATAAAAACACCATATTTGTCATATCTTTTCATCAACTCAACTACACTTCTTACGAAATAAAGCCATTTCTACAACTTGATATACGAATAAAAGCGACAAGGCTTCAGATAGTGCCTCACGAGGAGCGCACATGTTTGTGATGTAAAACGTGACCTTCATTACAGTACATGTATTACACTACGAGTGATCTTATCCGATACCAGTTGATGTTTTACCCCTCTGCTAAGATTATAATACAACCTTGGGAATATATGTGTTGGACCTTTTACTGGTGAACGTATTTCATAGCATCAGACAATACTAGCATTGTACACGATGTCAACAGCAGGCAGGTTCGAGGACAACAATGTATTTATAATCTATCCTGGTGCCGCTGAGGTCCGCGCGTCAGCTATAAATAGAAGTGCGCGAAGCTTGGATTTGTAAAATGTATTTCGACGCAATCAACATACAGCTTTGATAAATTAAGACAGCCCATGGTTATATTAGCGTTATAAATTAACATATAGGCTTACTGACCTTATTTCAAGAAACACCATTCATAATGATCAACACTACGAACCAAGCAGACGAACACGATCGAACCGTAGCCACTACGCCAGCAGACGATCGAGATAACTAAATGTTTCATGTAAAACTCGAATGAGTTGTATTATAATCTTAGCAGAGGGGTAAAACATCAACTGGTATCAGATAAGATCACTCGAAGTGTAATCAAAGACCCTATATAGGATCTTTGGTGTAATACTGTCATGAAGGTCACGTTTTACATCACAAACATGTGCGCTCCTCGTGAGGCACTATCTGAAGCCTTGTCGCTTTTATTCGTATATCAAGTTGTAGAAATGGTTTTATTTCGTAAGAAGTGTAGTTGAGTTGATGAAAAGATATGACAAATATGGTGTTTTTATGAGGATCTTGAATGTTCTGGTTAGAAGAATTTTTTTTGTTGCTTTTACAAGACCTAAATCTAAGCTCTTGTTGCCTTGATTTTTTTGCCAGGATCACGCCGAATCTTCCAGATCCATAGTTTCTTCTGCTTCTTGTCTGTGGGGAATTTGAAAAAGGACAGTCTGGAGTTCTCGTCATATCGATCATTGTTCTCGCAATAAGGAACACAGCAGTGTCTATGTGATGATGAAGCCTTCGGTTTCGCCATAGACGCTGGCCGCCATTAAATTTACCCACCCTGTCTCGTTTTCGATTTCAAAATGGCCGCTGCGTGAATAACGTCTATTAATTATGGAATGTTGGCGATGGCACAGTAAATTAGTCTGTCACACGAAATAATCGGACAGGTCGTGCAGATTGCTGCTTCTTTCTTGCTCCCAACGAATCTAATAGAGATGAATGGAAGAGAGTACGAAATAAGGAGAAAGATCCCTATGATTGTTGTTTTTGTTTTTTGAACGTGAACAAAAAGTGAATGGATGGATTGATGCAGTGTTACGGCCTATACCTATGTATACTCTATTCGGTCAATGATAAAAATATCGTTACAGCTTGTTAGAATAATAAAAACAATTCAAGTCGGGATTTCCCTATTTATTCGCCTCTTAGGAATCACGTATGGTGACGCGGTGGGTCCATTCTTACCCCCAGCTCGCCTGTATAGCCAAAATGGCTGCCTTCGGGGAAACGAAGAAAGTCGTCATGACAAATATGCGCTGTGGCACGCATTTTGACCTGTGATTATTACCCAGCCTATGCGAGACGTTACAAGAAGTTAGGCTGATATTGTACTTTAAAAAAAAGAAAGAATAACTGCTCTGAAATAATTACTGGGCAAGATGTTAGCAAACATTTCCAAGGCAGATAGCGAAACAATTTTAAGGGAAGCAACGCTTATATCTTACATTAGCCCTTTGTTTGTTGTGTAATCTCCCTTGACGTGAGCATCGAAATATTATTGCTTACACCAAGTTAGCACTGTCGTTTTGACATAAATTTCTATTCGAGCGATGCCGAGCATTCATGCACAGCTACAGCTTAACGTATTTCATCAGTTCCACAAGGAACGAGCAGTCTGCAGCTGCTGGTTTACTCATTTGGTTGAGAAGCGCAATCCGCGGCGATGAGAAGGCATCGCGGAAGCCATCTTGGCTACCGTTGGGTCATAACGAGTCGTTCAAGAGGGCACACCGGTTGCTCGGCTACCGGTAGGCTACCGGTAGGTCGTCTTGAACGCATGGCTGCCGTCAAAGTTTGTGGATGATGATACTTCTTCCTCATCCGCATAAGAGCGCGTGTGAACTCAAGGTCTGATCTCGCCGAAAATACCCGAACCCAAAGTGGGAAGGGATGGAATGGGGAGGGAAGGGAAGGGGCAGAAGGTGGATGGAAGAGGGTGGGTGAGTGGTTGCGGATCAGGACCCAGGAACGAACGATCGATTACACAATCACTGAAAGATGAGGTCCTAGTTGTGCCAATGCTGCAGTTACTTGTGCTTGCACAGCGAACATTAGGATTAGTGCTAGAGAGTTGCTGGCATGTAATCCGCTTAGAAAACGAGCAGCGTTGCGGAAGATTGAAGAGGAGTTTTTGTATTCGACATGGTGGCCTCATTGATTGCTTGGGGCAGACTTTGATGGAACCGTTGAATGAAAGCGCAGAGTTGCATAATAGGAGACGAGAGAGAGAGAGAGAGAGAGAGAGAGAGAGAGAGAGACGTTGAATGAAAGCGCAGAGTTGCATAATAGGAGACGAGAGAGAGAGAGAGAGAGAGAGAGAGAGACATTGAATGAAAGCGCAGAGTTGCATAATAGAAGACGAGAAAGAGAGAGAGAGAGAGACGTTGAATAAAAGCGCAGAGTTGCATAATAGGAGACGAGAGAGAGAGAGAGAGAGAGAGAGAGAGAGAGAGAGAGAGACGTTGAATGAAAGCGCAGAGTTGCATAATAGGAGACAAGAGAGAGAGAGAGAGAGAAGGAGGGGGAGGGAGAGGGAGAGCGAGAACAAGAGAGAGAACGAGAACGAAAGAGAGCGAGAACGAGAGAGAGAGCGAGAGAGAGAGAGTGAGAGAGAGAGAGTGAGAGAGAGAGAGCGAGAGCGAGAACACGAGAGAGAGAGCGAGAGAACGAGAGCGAGAGCGAGAGCACGAGAGAGAGAGAACGAAAGAGAGAGAGAGCGAGAGAGAGAGAGCGAGAGAGAGAAAAGAGAACGAGAGAGAGAGAGAAAAGAGAACGAGAGAGAGAGAGAAGAGAATGAGAGAGAGAACGAGGACGAGAGAGAGAGAGAGCAAGAGAGAGAGATAGAGAGAAGAGAGAGAGAAGAGAGAGAGAGAGAACGAGAGAGAAGAGACGAGAGGAGAGAGAGAGAGAGAGAGAAGAGAGAGAGGAGAGAGAGAGAGAGAGAGAGAGAAGAGAGAAGAGAGAAGAGAGACGAGAGAAGAGAGACGAGAGAGAGAGAGAACGAGGAGAGAGAGAGGAGAGAGAGGCGAACGAGAGAGAGGAGAACGAGAGAGAGGCGAACGAGAGAGAGGCGAACGAGAGAGAGAGAGGAGGAGAGAGAGACGAGAGAGAGAGAGAGGGAGAGAGAGCGAGAGAGAGAGAGAGAGAGGAGAGAGAAGCGAGAGAGAGAGACGAGAGAGAGAAGAGAGAGCGAAGAGAAAGAGAGAGAGAGAGATAGAGGAGAGAGAGAAGAGAGAGACGAGAGAGAGAGAAGAGAAAGAGAGAGACAGAACAGAGAGAGGCGAGAGAGGAGACAGAGAGGGGGAGAGAAACAGAGAGGAGAAAGAGAGAGGAGGAGAGAGAGAGAAGAGGAGAGGAGAGGAGAGAGAAGAGAAGGAGAGAAGAGGAGAAGAGAAGAGAAGAGCAGAGAAGAGAGAAGGAGAGAGAGAGACGAGAAGAAGAAGAGGATGAGAGATCGAGAAAAAGGAGAAAGAAGAGAGACAGAGAAGAGAAGAGACGAGAAGAAGAGAAGAGAGGAGAGAGGATAGAGAGAGAGGAGAAGAGAGAGAGAGAGAAGAGAGAGAGTGAGAGACGAAGAAGAGAGAGAGAGCAGAGAGGAGAGAGTCGAGGGAGAGAAGAAGAGAGAGAGAGTAGGAGATGAGAGAGAGAGAGAGAGAGAGAGAGAGAGGGAGAGAGGGGAAGAGAGAGAGAGAGAGAGAGAGATGAGAGAGAAGAGAGAGAGAGAGAGAGAGAGAGAGAATTTTGTTAAAAACAAGATAGTTCTGCAACAAATTTGCTAGCATAGTTATGTTTTAAAAAAATCATACCTTAAACAAAATATTTGCAGTTCGCTAATGCTCATTAATTACAAATGCTAGAATAATGTAGGGTTCTAATGTGTACTGATATCATATATTTGTTCAGTTTTAGAGTTCTCATTTTGTATTTAGCTAACACACCATTGTGTGTGTGTGTGTGTGTGTGTGTGTGTGTGTGCATGTGTGTGTGTGTGTGTGTGTGTGTGTGTGTGTGTGTGTGTGAGAGAGAGAGAGAGAGAGAGAGAGAGAGAGAGAGAGAGAGAGAGAGAGAGAGAGAATTTTGTAAAAACAATGATAGTATAGTGTAGCTGAATTAGTAGCCTAGTTATATCTGAAAACATAATTCCATAAACAAAACATTTGCAGTCATTTACTGTTCATGAACAACAAATCGTAGAATAATGTAGCTTTTTAATTTGTACCCATTTCACTGGTACATTGGATTTACGAGGGGAAAACAATCAAGACACATGCTTTATTCTACATATATATTAATTTGTTATTAGTACCATACATTATATTATCATTATGCTACTATACTTCTTGACTTTTCAAGATTATCTGCTACCTCTCTTCGTTGGGAGGTTCGTGCCACTTTCTAGATTAAAATCACTCTGTTGTTGATGTCAGAATCTGACAATCAGACAGATGGGCAATGTGCTTCATATGATGGGGGTTTATTTGACAAAATACAATTTAGAAACTGCTGACATTAAGTGCAATCAGAACTTGGAGAAAACATTATTATTATTTAAGAAAGCATGTGTAATTATTCAAAAAAGCTTTCAAGATCTCAAATACATGAAGGTGTGCTTATTTAGAGATCACCCACAGCTTGAAGAAGATCTTGCTGCAGATTTATGGAGGTATTGCAGAGGGACACCCAGATATCTCACTTGTTGCTTATCAGTGCAACAAAAGCTGTCAAAACAGATCATTTTCAGATGCTATTAAGAACCAGCAATGATTTCAGGTGAAACTGTTCCAACAATTTACATGTAGCGTGAAAACCTTGAAGTTTTTGCTTCTTGTTTTTTATAACCTATCTTAATGTGTTCATGAATTGCCAAATCATTGTAATTTCAGCATTTCATGAAGGTTTGACATTTGATTACAGCAAAATAAAAAGCAATCAGTGAATGTATTTTTCAAAAAGATTGGCCAAATATTAGGAAATATTGCTTAACTTTTTTTCTTTTTAAGTTATCTGTGTTTGAATATAAAAAACTTTTAATCCCATCACTGACTTTTTTTCTGCACACACCCCTTTCTAT